>JAYDZE010410797.1:0-16782 GCA_034509125.1 Monilaria moniliformis | reverse complement strand
TTCCTCCTGCTGGAGGGCGATGGTCACCGCGGTAGCCCGGTCAAGCTCAGACTGCTCGAGCTTCGCAGCCAGCACACCGGCCTTTTCCTTGAGGTCGGCCTTCTCGTTGTCAGCCGTCTTCAGCGCCGCCTCTGCATCATGGCACCGGGCGCGCCACTGATCGACCTTTGCAGCCGACCTCTCCGCTCGCTTTTTTAGCTCGGCGAGCTCCTTCTCTAAGGCCATGGCCTTCTGCTTAGCCATTACGGCTTCGGCATCAGCCGCGGCTGCCTCGCTCTCGGCCTCAAGGCATAAAGCCCTTGCCTCTCCGAACAGCTACAACCAACAAAAGACGCAATCAGTATAAGGACACAAGTCAGAATATTTGAATTCGGACTTCGGCAAAAGGTTATCACCTCATCCAGCCTGGCGGTCCGCGCGACCTCTTGAGCTGGCTCGCCTGCCAGCTGTCCTGCCACCCCCTTGCCTCGGCTAGACGCCTCGGGGGTCTTTTTCTGAAACGTCGGCACCGCCTCAGACAGAATCAGCTGGTCATCCGAAGATTTGTGCTCCTCGGAGACTTTCGACATCTTCACCGATTTCTCCGGCGTGATCGGCGACCTCGTCACCTCCATCTCAGCACACCCACCGGCCTCAGTCCGGCGCCTCTTCCGGGTTTTGGCATCCCTTTTTGCGAATGCCTTCTTCGGCGATGACTTTGCCTGGCCTACCAGCTTCACTGCAAAGTAGACGAACTTAAGTCAGTACAGTACAGCAGTGAAACAGCTTAATATAAAGAAAAGACTATGTCCTCGCCCGGGCTCACGTCGACCTCAGGCCTATATGGGCTAAGCCCGGCCGCAATGAGCTCGGCCTCGGTATAATTACCGGATACCTGACCGAGCTCGGCCAACACGTTCCCGAGGTCATCGGACTCGTAACCAGGGTCCGGCACCCCGGCGGTTGACCACCCAATGCTGGGCACACTATCTGCCTGGCAGAAGAAGAATTTCTCCTGCCAGCCCGGCACCTTGCTCGGGCATTTAGCTTTAAATCCCGCTCCAGGGCGGGGGGATATATACAGGAATTTGGTGGGAAGAAGTTTAAAGGTAAAAAACCTATTGAAAAGCTCTACAGTAAAAGGGACGCCGACCCTAGCGGCCTCGGCGCCCAGGCTTATTAGATGCCTTACGGAGTTCGGCGTTATACGACCTACGGGAATGTTAAATCGGATTAGTAGGTCTCTAATCGTACTATTCATCGGCACCCTCAGCCTATATTTAAGGCTATCTACAAAAATGGTGGAATATCCGGCCGGCGGACAACAAGCCCTATCGCACGGCCGGGGAGCAATACATAACGCCGAAGGGTCGAGATTATATCTATCCGCCGCCTTTCTAACGGCGGAAACGGTCAAGACTGACGGACAGTCTAAGGCTTTACCCTCATCTCCGGTCATTATAGGAAAGCTAACAGTCCTAACCCTAATACGACTGCTTGGCGTAAAAATCGGCATGTCTACATGCCCTTCGGTATATAGCTCCGACGACGGACTCGCCGGCTCTGATCTAGAAGGAGACACATTTATAGGGGAAGAAGACATTTTA
This sequence comes from Monilaria moniliformis, assembly GCA_034509125.1. Classification (NCBI taxonomy): domain Eukaryota; kingdom Viridiplantae; phylum Streptophyta; class Magnoliopsida; order Caryophyllales; family Aizoaceae; genus Monilaria; species Monilaria moniliformis. The sequence continues at coordinate 15,196 of JAYDZE010410797.1, read as the reverse complement.
CTTACTGTTTTTCTAGAAGGGTTGACCGGAAAAGTTTTTGAACGGAAACGGTTCTTGATCGGAGACGACAGTTCCTAATCAGCAGAGAAAAGTATTCAGAAATTTGTGAAGTGATGGGACGAATGGCGTACACAGTACGCTTAAATATCAGGCGGCGGTTCAAATTCAGCCCTACTGAATGCCAACTGTCGTGTAGAGTACTGATGTCAGCCCGTGTTCGACCTCGGCAGCCACCACACTCCACATCGGTATATTCTTGAAATTCAACACCCGACATGATCCTAGCATAATCGCACCTACCTGCATCCTCGTTTCCACCCTATTTTTAGGGGGGGATGTGGTAGGATGTAGGCCTTCGGCCCAATACAAAACAAGCCCAATGGTAGTCGGTTCGGCCCTGAAGCCCACCTCAGTCCAGCCCAAAGGATGACCGAACTCATATTGGCAGCTCGGCAAGGAACCACATCGCAGATCGGCACTAAGTTCACCTCGGTGGTACTTCACACTCCACATCAGTACATCAGACCGGACTAAGGGTAGAAGCTCGGCCGCAGTAACCCACTACTCGGCCCACTACTCGGATAGCCTCACCCATGTCCTGGACAACCGTCCATGTCCTGGACAACTACCCACGTCCCATCAGCTTACCGCCCTACAGTGTCAGCCACTACTTCTTTGACCGTTGACTCTGATGTAATAGTATAAATAGGGCCTAGATCAGCTGAGAAAAGGGATGAATTCATACTCTCTGTAATAGATACATTGTATTATCAGCAATCAATATAAAACACTCGCACTTTGAGCCGTGGAGGTAGATCACACTCAATCGAACCACGTAAAAACCCTGAGCCAACTCCAAATTCTTGTTATCTACTATCCTCCGGCGGAAATCAGATCGATCACTATATATCATCATCACTCTGAGTATCAAGAGACAGTTCCAGAAACATTAAAGATTATAAGAATAAATTATGGATAATGTAACAATACTACCCATCTGTAAAATTTCTGGGCCCAGAAGATAAAACCGATATGAACTAGCAGGATAGCTCAAAACAGTGACATAGAAATACAAACAAGAGCCAAATTCACATGCTATCCAACTTAACATTGATTTCTTCATGGTAAAACAAGAGATAAGTAATCCAACTCCTTCACTTTGCTATTTAGTCTGGAATGTTGAATGAGGGATGCCATGTGCTCAATCAGCCAGACCTAGTAAAGACTCAAATAAGTTATCAATAATTTCAGATACTACAATTTTTTCATTCAATGTTACTTATGTTTCTATCATCTTGTTGTTTAATTGGAGAAATGATTACAAAATATATTTGAGATTGGAAAATACTACAGATAGAGATTCATATAGCCCACTTAAATTAAATTAGGGTATTGATTTCTAGGGTATTGATTTCTAATTCATTATACCCGAATATTCAAAGGTTAAAACTATAAATTTTGAAAAATCACTTTTTCTGCTAGAAGCACAACAACACCCTTGCTTGATTTATCTTTGTAAAATCCAATTTATTTTTGAAAACTAATTTGTAAAAGTGCTTTTTATTGAAAAAGCATAATATAAACTTTATATAACATTTACTTAGTTTGCTATATGACGTTCTCGCTTAATTTGGGTATATAGTATTTATTATGCGGCTTCGTTGATTCTTAACTCACAATTTGAGTTTTAATATGTTTTCTAATGATTATCTCTATTGAAAAATTTGGATTTTAATTCTTTGCACAAGAATTAATTACTTTGTATTTCTTGATACATAACATTTTTAGCACAATTTAGATTAAACTTTAAATTGATTAATAAATTAAGGCACAAATTAATGAGTAAATTGAGGCTCAGGATTTATTCTTTTTGGTCCAACTAAAAACTAGCCAGTCAATTTAATTTAAATCAAAGCCTACATTACAGGCCCAAGACGAAACTAATCAAGGCAGCCCAATTCTTTAATTTATTTCTCTGATTTCCTATTAATTTTCTTTATTTCTTTTCCTTCTTTTTCAGCAGCAAAACAAAATTCTCTCTCCCAACAGTAACTCTCTTCTCGGCTCCTTTCTCAAATCACCGAATCGCCGCGGCGCCACCGTCTGCTCCTCTCACCGGTGTCGTGGCCACTGCTGGCTCCGCCTCCATCTATCCCTCCTCTGCTCGCTCTTTTTCACCCTTACTCTCACCATGCTCTCTCTGTTAGAAATATGGGAAAAACTCAAGTCGATAAACAGGCAGTACTCTTGCTATTACAACCGAAATAACAAAACAACAAGGAATAGAACAAAAATTACAATGACAAAATAATACAAACCAAACTATAAGTCGAGTCGAGGAAAGCCCTCTTCCCGCAAGACGAATTACGCCCCGACTGGTGCTCTCGGATTGGCATATCGTCCCCAAAGATAAAACGACTTCCTCCTAGTGTGTGGAAGCACCTCAAACCTGCTAGACATCGACGAACTTGATGGAGTTCCAAGAATTGAGCTAAAATCTTATAAACTAATGCACAATGCTAGAGAACAAAATGCTTTGAGAAATGAAAATGCTTTTGGAAATGGTGTGTTCATCTCCTTTAAACTCAAGCCTATTTATAGGCTAAGAGAAGGTACTTGAAAGGCTTTGGCATTCAAGATACCATATAAAGATGTGGAGGTTACACCTAGATGAAAGGTCAAAGGCCTTGGCTATAGGCCTTTCTTATAACTCATGTTTCCAACACTCTCTTTCTCTCTGCATCCTCTCGCTCTCGCTTTGCACAGCTGCGGCCGCCGCCGCATATGCAGCGCTGGCCAGCGCTTCCGCCACCCTCTCAGTTTCCATCGCCTCCTAATTCCGCGGTTCCTCCCCTCCGATTATCAGCCCTTGTGAGAAAATCCCATATGATCCCTCTCTAAAGCTCTCTCGCCTTATTGAGATCTGGCCGCTACCGTGAACAACCGAAAGCGTCGCTGCCTCCGTCGTGTCTCCCTAATAGCTCCCATTTTGGGTCGCTTCGTCTAGGAACGGCAGCTCATCCTCGCCCCACCACCGTCACGCCTTGGCAGTAGAGCCCCAAAAATGAGTCTTCACCCTCGGCTCTTCTCCAACACACACATGGACGCACACGCCCACACTCTCACCAGCAAAACACAAGGATTGGGCTCAACAAAATTGAAAAGGTTCTGTCTTTTCACTTGGGTGAATTCCTCGTTGTTGGTGTTTGTGTAACATAAGAGTGTTATGTTGTTTGTTAATTGCACTTGGTTGTTGCATTTCAAGTGAATATGTATGTATTTCTCTTCTCCTTCTTCTTTCAGGTCAAGCTAAATTAAAGTATTTTGAGACTAAAATTTTAGCCGTTCAAGTAGGTATGTGTGTTCTGGTGGTTTAACTTATTCATTGAAGAATAGGAAACACATCCATAGCAAGAAAACTAAATATCACTTCAGTGATTACTATTTCATTGAATGCATACACTATATATAGTATCTGAACAATAGCATACCCTAAGGTAACATGTGTAGTAGAATAACTTGGGTAACCCGGTCCTTAACAAGGCAAATATCATAATGAAACTTAAAATACACTCTATTGTCTCTAGCAAATTGAGATACACTGAGGAGGTTGTTAGTTATATAAGGCACATGGAGAAGATTATTGAGTGTTAACTGTCTTGAATGAGTAGGAAAAACAAAGAAACCCTTACCTATGTGAGCAATGTCTACTCCTTGGCCATTTCCCATCTGCAACCTGTTAGCACCTTGGTATTCAGAAGCTAAATTGAGGTTAGACAAATCATTTGAAACATGATGGTTGCCCCAGAGTTAGGATACCAGGTATTCTCTAAATTATAATCTGATACAACATAAGAAGATACATACATGATTGGTTGCCCCAGAGTTAGGATACCAGGTATTCTCTAAATTATAATCTGACACAACATAAGCAGAGACATTACTAGAAGAGTAATGAGGAGCAATAGGGACATGGCTGCCATGTGGAGGCTGAGTTTGATACAATTGTTGTTGTTGTTGCTTAAGGATAGAATTCTGATCATAGTGATGCCAACATCGATCGGCTGTGTGCCCTGGTACTCTAGTAGAGTGGAAATATCAGGGCACATAGCGATGCCAACATCGAGGGCAAGGCTCAGACCATGTGTTGCTAGGAAAATATCTAGAACATGAATTTTTGAATGGAAATGGGCTGGGTGATGGTGCAGCTGAGGTAAAAGGATTTGGGTTTTGGTCTGTAAATAGAATGTAATAGTAGGGTCAAAGATGTAAAATTCTAGATATTATTGATTTTCAATTTCGTTATCAGTACTTTTATTGTTGTTATTTTGGTTCATGTATTTATATTTACTTGATATCAAGAGCTCTAATTTGGCATACTAGGTTTTTATTTCTACATGTCATCTCCCATGTGGCATTTTTCATATTGTGATGGTTCCACTTCACTTCTCACTAGTAGATAATTTGTTTACTTTCCCCTAAGTCTTAATTTAAAACTACTTTATTATTCTTTCTTTTCACGATATTCTCGAAATAAAGGAGTGAGAAACTCTCATATCACGATGTTATTAAGGGTATGTTAGATACCTAGTTATACTTTCCAAGTCTTTTTTTGATCTTGGGTTGCCTGCTGTTCGTTTATGGCGTAAGCCCTAGCTTGGTACGACAGCCTTCGATTGGGGAACTTTGTGTCCCGGTCTGGCTTGTTAAACGGGTGAAATGGGCCTTTTACTAAACACATAGTAGGCAGGATTTTTTTTCCTTTCAGGCTTTCTGTCAAGCAGTTGATGGGCAGAGAGTCCCAACCCTCTTATTGGTGACCTAGTGCTCTTACTCCGAGCTTATGCGCTTGACAAAGACGCTCTGTGAGTGTGACGAGCTAGCGATGGTGGTGCTCGACTGCTCGTCTAGTGATGGCTACAAGAACGTGCGAGCTAAAAGTTTATCATCGCCAGCTCGTCACACTCACGGGGCGTCTTTGTTTAATATACTCATTGTTTTACAAGGGCTTTGTGTTTGCTGCATCGTCTGGTACTTTGGAAGTTTGTTACAAATTACTTGTGCGCTGGGATTTGGACTTCTGGAGTTGAAGCTTTTTTCAGAGTTTTGGTGCGTTAGATTCTGGGTCTCTGAGATTTGATTCCGCATTGTAATACTGTTCTCGGTGCTTGAAACGATTATTTTCATTGTTTCTTCCTTTATTCTATAATAGATGAGAACTATTTTTTCTTTATTGTTGTTTTTCCTTTTGGGTTTCTGCTGGGAAGGTTTTTAATGAGGCCTGGCTCGTAATCTGTGGTCTATGCCTTCAGGTTTTTTTTTTTTCTTCTTGTTTTCCTTAATAAACTTTGATTCGCATGGCGGCCTATGATTGGCTGCCTGTTCACAATTCTGTTGTTGCTAGGTTGCTCATATCTTTTTTCCTTGGGTTTGGGCATACCAAAGCATAATGCCCAAACTGTCTGCAGTTGTAAATGCATTTAAGCCTTTCATGCATTCTCCTAAGTGGGGCTTCAAGTAATTCAGACATAGAAGTTTTTCTCCAGTTTGAGGTTGTTGTTTTGGTTGGTTCTGAATCCAGTATTCATCGCAAGGTCTCTTTTTATTCATGAAGTTTCATCCGGTTTATTTGTTACATTTTATCTTTCCTTTTTCGCGTTCTTCGGACAGTGCTTACCCTAACTGTGAGATCATTTTTAGTGACTCGATCTTGAGAACCCTGCTTAATGTTTGTGTATATGTAAGACCTCCTAAGCTTGCTAGTGAAATTGATATCTTGTGGCGTAGTTCGTTCCTGAATTTCTCTGTGCATTTTCCAACACTTTCCACCAAATGTGGAGCGTATCTTGACAGTTGGTTAAAGGCTTGATCATATTGGTAACTGATCCAGTTCATTATTTTAGATAAAGAACGCTTTCTTATCACAGTAGATACGACTGTAAAGAAAAAGGATTCAGGTTCCAGAATTCATATTGTTTCTTATGTTGGTAGTATCCCGGTATACATTTCTCTTACAGCTCGGCTTTAAAGTCATCCCGCGTAAAGTTCTCCCATTGCTCATCGAACATAGTCCCTCTAACTGATTCTCACCAGAAGTTGGCTGGCACATGTAAGCTTTTCTTTATCTTCATAACGGGTGTAGTTAAAGATCCGTTTTATTGCTCGAATCTATTTTCAGTGTTTGAAGGATCGCCTAATCCATCAAACAAGGATGGTTTCTATTTGTGAACTTTTTGCTCTATTGAACTATCTGGTTCTGCTTGTGGTACAGGCTCCTCAGGGGTGGATCCTCTTTCTTATCCTTGTCTACGTCTTCGTCCGGTTCCACATCCGCTTATTTAGTTAAAGTATCTATTGGTGAACAAAACCTATCAATGGCATGTGTATTAACAATAATGCTAAGCGTGTTACAAGAAAGAAAATTTGAATAACACGTATCAAAGTAGGAATAAAATACTTATATTCATATGCCTCAAAAGAGGGCTTCCATAATATTTATCAACATAGTTCCCGTATAAGAGATCTCTTGAAGTACGTTAATACTAAACAACAACTGATAATAAGAGTTGGGGTGTTCAAGTGGAGTTTGGAATCACAGAAGAGCCCGACTGTGAGTGGGTATGACAAAAGAAATATATTTTTTCCAACCATACAGAAACAAACATCTGACACTCCATTTCAACCACTAATCTAATAACCTCAGTAGACCGTTATCTTCTCCTGAATGTCTCTTAGTAGCCTCCCCATGTGACACTGGTCTAGGTGGGTTTAGATGCGTTCTTGTATGTGTCTGACGTCATGCACTCTAAATTAGTCTAGATGATGTTCGTGGTGGAGTTTATGGGCATTCCTTCAAAAAGTGACCAAACTAGTAACAACTACTAGTCCTTTTTCTAAGATCTTCTTTGTGATATTTATGATATTTTGGACACATGGAACAACCTTTGGCGTGATACCATTGATGTATGATACCCTCTACGGGCTTCTTACTCTTTCCCAAGTTAATATTGTTCGAACCTTCAATCTTGCTCTTTCTTTTGCAATTTTGGGGTCCTTCTAGACGGTACTTGGTGCTGCTCCGGCTCGAACGGGCTGACCATTAGTTGTTCAAGATTGGTGCTCCAAATGCGCTCCAATAACTTCAGAGGCGGCTGGTCAACCGCAGAAAGTTCCTAGTACATAATATCTCATTTATTTGGTCATATATCCATAATTTACACTCTTCTCCTGATGTGTCACACAAGTCTCATTGATTCTTCGGCATCTGTAACTTCGCCACGGCGAGAATCCATCCAAAGCATCGTAAATTCTCTAAAATATATTCCGATAAAAGCCTTAGGCTTTTTCACGTAGTTGCGAAACTTCTATGTATACTCTTCTCGCAGAGTCCAATGCTTGTGGTATGTCTCATCTTGTCTATCCATTTATAAGTATAAAGACCTAAGTGAATTAAATTTGAACTGAATTAATACAGTCAAAATCTGACTAAGTTCAAATATCTATAAGCGTTATAAGTTCTTTGTAAGTATTCTATATTCTTCTAAGTTCGACTATTCATAAACCTTCAAAAGTTCTCTTAGACAAAAATCTAATTCATATGGATCAAAATCCTCTCATAACATAACATTAGCTAGTGCAATTGACTTATGAGGCAAAATATGCTCTTATAAGTTTATAGCTTTATGTGACTAATTGTGCAACATAATCATAATTTTTTAGTCAAAAAGGTTGTTGAAAACCAGTATGACGATGATAATTTTGTGCCATCTATTTTACCAAGGAGTTTGAACTCAAATAGTATTTTCAATTGAAGTTGAGCGGTAGATTAAACACACAAAATGATAATTTTTTCTTCTTCTTTTTCTTATATAAATATTTGCTATATGGCTCGGGGAGACTCACGTAAATTGACTAAGTCATTTTCATCACTTCAATGTCTGTCTCATGCTCCTGCAGATACACAATATATTCTTTTGTTCTTTTGTAGAAATTGTATGTCTCCAACTCAGATAGATATTCTTAATGACAATGTTAACTAAAGTTGTTAAGGAGGTTGAGGTTGTTCCTGATGTTGATGTTCATGATGTTGAACGATTGAACTGGGACTACAAGTGAGTCGTCTTGTTCCTGAATGAAAGGAAGGGAAATCATTTTCTCTTCTAAGACAACTTCAAAACACATTCTTAATATCATCTTCTCCCCCAAACCCAACTTACTCAAAGAACCTAGCATTAATCTCCTTGAAAACTGATCTTGTTATGGGATCGCAGAATTTAAAACCCTTACACCTTTCATAGTAACCTCAAAGTAACAACACACCGATTTTAGAGTCTAGCTTTTACTATTGTAGCATATAATGCCGAGCCTTTGCTAGACAACCCCTAACATGTAAAAGGCATGAGTTGGACTTCTACATGTCCACAATTCACAAGGAGTTGCAGTAGTTGTTCTATTAGGTACTCGGTTTAGGATATATGTTACGGTCTGAAGTGTCATTGTCCAATGGGACTATGGCCCATAGTGGAATGATTGATTATGCTACTGGACGTTGTTCATTTGAGCTGTCAAGTTGATCTTCAACTTTAGCCTTATAACTTTTGAAAGTATCCAATGCTTGAGATTTCTCAATTATTAGATGAAGATAACCATATCGGGAATTATTGTCTATGAACGTGATAAAATATCGTAGTCCATTTCAAAGAGCAATGATGAACGATCCACATATATCACAATTGATAAGTTCGAAGATGTTCGTAGTCCGATTGTCATCAAATCTCCTAACGTTTGTTAGTTTTCCCTTAATATATTTAACGTAAACTTGGAAGTCTACTATATTGGGAATTGTGAGAATTCCGAATGACACAAGTCTTTCAATTCTTCGTTTGAAGATATGACCAAATGCTTATGCCAACATATAGCGAAACTCTCACCGGTTAATTTACACTTAGTACCTTGTGAGTAATAGCACAAAGTCTATCACCAAAGTGAATCAAGATATAAATGGTAAATTATTTTTCTGAACAAACATAAGTGAAAAATGTAACATTCTTTACGCATTAAGCGTGCTATTCGACACAATCATTCATCTTGTGTCCATCTTTCGTGCAAAAGAAGCAGGTGACAACAAATGCCTTATTCTTAAACTGTTTTTCAGATGGACCCGCAACATTATTAAAGGAATTAAGAAGAATCCTCTTTTCCAAAATGGACTCGAGAAAATCCTTTTTCCCTTGTCCTTTCCTCAATTTCTCTTTAGAGTTGTTTGCTAAGTGAGTATTTTTCGTCGTACTATGCTTCAATCTCACTCCCTATTAACCAAAATGAGAAATGACTAGCCATCTGTAAGAATATCTAGTGTAGCATGAGTTCGGTAGGTTTGTTTGATTATGTTAATATGATGTGGATGAAAATAGATATTAGGATAATATTTTGGTGCTACCGTTTGTTGCCATATATATTGTTGCAGATGAATTGTGGTTCACACCGTTGTGGAAGATGAATCGTGTTTCACACAATTCTCGAGTGTTCGTCTAATGGTTTAATTTTCACCGGCAACCAAAAATAGCAAACCAAAATTCTAAAGAGATTCGTGAATCACACAGTATGGGTGGATTATTTTTTATGCATAAAAGGGGGTGTTTGGCAAATTTTATTTTACAGCTCTTTATAAGCTCTTCGCCTTTAAAAATGTAATCTTTTAAAAGTTTATAAATTGTCAACATATTAGGATAATTGAAGCTTATAACCAGAACCAGAAATAGAATAATTAATTAGAAGAAGAGAAATAATCATACTTAGAGAGAGAAAATAAATGAGAGATGAAATTGAAAAGTAACAAACTATAGTAGAATTATTTTTGTAAAAAGATTGGTGTGCTTGCAAGATTACAAAAAATAAGATTGAGGTTTAGAAACTTATTTTTTGGAGAACATATAAGGTATTAAGCTTATTTTTACAGCTTATAAGCTGCTTAGAACTTATTTTTTCAAAAACTTTTTAAAAGTTTATGGATTTCTAAAATTTTTATAAGTTGTTTTAAGGAGTACTGGTGTGTGCAACCTTCACAGAACTGCATAGGTTAGAACCGCCCGACTGTTTCGGCCCTAGTTTGATCCGATTCGATTTTTTTTAAAATAGTAACTTTTATTCATTAACAAAGTGACTTTTATGTGCAAGAAGAATCACTTCTAATACAATCACATTTATTCATAACAACAATCACTTTACACAATAATCATTTTTATTTATTATAAGTGTTACTTTTATTTATAAGAAGTATTAGTTTTATAAAAATGAGTCACAAGTTTAGATCATGGATTGGATTGGGGTCAAATTTAGGTTGAGTTCTAGTCAAATTTGGGCGTGGTTCAGTCTGAAGGTTAAATGACTAATTATCGAAAACTGAAATTTTGGAAACTTAGAGTCCGTTTGGTATCACGAAATTGGGGGTTTGGATTTGAAATGTGAGCTTTCAAATCCAAATCCATTATTTGATATTATAAAAATATTTTAATTTGGAATGGAATTCCAATTCCACAATTTGAATTCTATAGCTAAAGTAAAGATTTGAAAATCTAAATAAATGTAAAATTGTGTACCTTTCGAACACACCAATAACATACACAATACACATTACATACTGCACACACACACACTGCACACACTGCACACAATACACACACTGCACACAATACACACATGCACGACACACAATACACACACTACACACACGCACCACACCCAATACACATACTGCACACACACACACACTGCACACTACATACACACAACAAAATCGCACACGCAATACACACACATACATTGCACACAATACACACACTGCACGCAATATACGCACTGCACACACATACATTGCACACAATACACACGCGCACACACACGACACACAAAAACACACACAACACACATACGAGACACAAAATTACACACACAATAAATACACAACACACACGACAACATCACACACACAATATGCACACTGCACAAACACAACACACATAACAAACACACATGACACACAGACACACACAACACATGCACTTGCACACACAACTCAAAATTTATAGAGTTACATAATGTATATATATATATATAATTATTCAATTAAAAGTCAAATCTAAATCTTATTTAATTTTAACTTACCAAATAAAATATTTAGAATTAAAGTATAATATCATAACTTTAAATTCAATTTTATATAATTATAATTCTAAATTAATTCTAAATTTATTTTGCTTTAAAAGAATTTGGAGAGTTAAGACTAATTACCAAAAAAATAGGGTCCGAATTGCAATTCGCCTCTAAAGAAGGAAAAGAAAAAGAAAAAACAAAAAACAGAAAGAACGCGAAAAACACGTGTAAGTCTCAATTCTGAAGCAGTAAAACTATTTTGCAAAAAGAGCAGAGGAAACAAAAAAGAAAAAGAGAAATCTGAAATCAATTAAATTGGTTGATTAGGGTTTGAGGATGTTCTTTTTGTGTATATATAACCTCTATCAACTTCACTGTGGTGAACTGAAACCTCACAACTAACTATACCTCGCCGCCTCAGAAAAAATGGAGCAGACTTTCATCATGATCAAGCCTGATGGTGTTCAGAGAAATCTGGTTCGCGTTTTTCTTTTATCCTTTTTTTCAAGCAAACGTTATCTTGGTTTCAAATTCGAAATTGGATTTGTAAGATGCTTTACTCGGTGAATTACACTAGCTGAACTTGCACATTTCACTGTGTTTTACTGTGTGTAAACATAATTGTAGCATCGATGAAATTGTTGTAAAATCTTACTTCTTTTTGAGGTGATAGAAAATAAGAAATTTAAGTATATGTGATTTGGTTTTGATTTACTGAAGTTGAAAATTGTAATAGATCCTGCGGATTCTTGCAACGATTTGGTAGAAGATTTTAGAAGATTGAATTTATTATGGTTTTGTGTATGTTTGGGTCAGGTAGGTGAGATCATTGGCAGATTTGAAAAGAAAGGTTTCACTTTGAAAGGTACATTTTCCTCTTGAGCTATGAACCTCATTTTTGGTTCGTTCAGTGATTGTTAGTGCTTTCATGATTGTGTTTAAGCTCGAATTAGGTTCAAGCTACTGCTTTTTGCTTTCGATTTGCATCTGTTACCTGCTTGTTTATTTGTCGTTTTAAAGTTGCTATGTTTAACTTGTTAATTGCTCACTTACTTAATTACTGTGATTGTTGCTGATTTTTAAGCAACAGTTGTGTCCTAACCGTTTTAATTTTGTCTACCTAGATGGAGAAAATGACAATGGTTTTAGGCGAAAGTAATACTGCCGCCCTCCCCAAAAATAGTGCACATCTTGGTGTGATACATGGGGGTAAAATATAAAGAAAAGGTGTCCAAAAAAAGGAAAGTTAAGAAGTGTGCATTATTTTATCGGATGGAGGGAGTATTATAATGTTCTGTTCTGGTTGTACTTTCACTTCCTGATCAGTTGAGGCATAACTTAGGGAACTATGCTAGTGTTAAAACTTTTGAATGTATAAAACCATTTCCGCTTTATGTATTTTGTTTTTCTTTGCATTTTCAGTTGTGTTATAATAGATTATTGAGTTTTTGTGATTTTACATGATAGAAGAATGAGATTGTAAGCTCTGCCATTTGTATCATTTTATTTGATAATCGAATAACTTTTGGTTCCCCCTACTCAGGTCTTAAGCTAATTACTGTGGATAGTGCTTTTGCTGAGAGGCACTATGCTGATTTATCTGCCAAGCCCTTCTTCAACGGACTGGTGGAGTACATTGTTTCTGGACCTGTTGTTGCAATGGTTTGGGAAGGTAAGAATGTTGTGGCCACCGGCAGGAAGATAATCGGAGCCACTAACCCAGCTGAGTCTGCTCCGGGGACCATCCGTGGTGATTACGCCATTGATATTGGCAGGTGAGGTTTCCTCTGTGATAGTCATTTTGGTTATGAAGCTTCAGACAGTTTGTACCTTATATTCCCTCCAAATGCGAGTATACATAGTTGTCAAAAACCCACCTATATCAGACAGTGATAATGTATATACTGTCACAAATGCAGGAACGTCATTCATGGCAGTGATGCTGTTGAGAGTGCGAGGAAGGAGATTGCTCTTTGGTTCCCAGAAGGAATTGCAGAATGGAAGAGCAGCGCGCACCACTGGATCTACGAGTAAACATCCTGACTTCAACCTTTGCTGCAGGTTGACTTCAAATTGAGTTGTTAGAACATTGGATTTGGAAGTTTGTTTCCCTTGCCATTGGCTAATCGTGACTTCTCATTGAGCTTTTGGATTTTGAATTTCAGTATGTTTGCCTTGCCATTTGGCTATTACACATTTCAATGTCTAATGGATGTTATCAAACTTTTTAAAACATTGGAAAGATTTACCCATCCTATTTGTAGAAAAAAAAAATCCCAATTTTCTTTGGCGACCGAAATTGTTGGGGCACAAAAACATCATTTTTGTTAATGCAAAATGACAAGTCAAAATTATATTTTTTCTTCTCCTCCCTCTCCCAAACTCTCCTGCACAGGAAGCATCCCATTCCACATTCTTGAAACAGAACTAAAGTCATCAAAATTCAACAGATTCAAGGTGTCTGCTGTGAGTTCCTGCATATCATTACACAATCTCCAGATTTTGCGCTATGATGACCAAAGATTGCCGATTCTGACAAAAGATTGGGTGAAGATGAGAGTGCCAATAATTTTAATATGTGGAGTCATTGTTGAGACAATTAATCATATCTAAATTGAAAATTCACTGAAAAGTCGTGCATTTCTTTCGAGTTACTTTGACGAACACCAGTGTTCGAATCCGTACCACATCGGTTGGACATTTAAGTAAAGAAGAAAAAAAAATCAAACTGTATCTTTGAAATTTCAATCGAGAGGCATACAGTTTAACCTTTATTGGGTACAGCAGACAGTAACTATTATGATAGACCTTTTACCTTGTATTTATACCATCTATACCTGCCTTCATATTCCAACCACAATCTCACTCTTCCTAACAAATACATATCTTCCTTCCAAGATAAAAAATAAATAAATAAATCAATAGTACAATTTGTATTTTGCTACTCAAAAGCAAGTACAATCTGCTTGGCTTCTTGGTACGTCCACCATAACCAAGAATGCCTCCAAATTGGAGGAAGATTGGATCCGGTAGACAACAATTCAGCATCGAAGCACTCGTTGAAAGGAAACAGTTACTATAAGCCAAGAAGAACATTTGCTGAGCTGATGTTCATTATTCACGCATGTCTTTGATGCGGTTATTACAACTCTCGGTGCTAAAACATGGGGGATCCGGCCGAATCATCCACCGACTAGACTTTTCCTTGTGCACTACCTTAAATCTCCTATCGAGGATAGGGCCAATCGCCTCCATTTTTGGGGCATCCCGACTTATAAATTCATAAGAACAACATATAAAACATTTTTTCATGCATTAATTTAAAAGCTCGGGCTTAATAATTCAAAATATTTTGCAAATATAACTCACATGTCGGTTTTGAGTGTGAGTTTATCAGTAATTTTATTTTACCGAACACTTTTGCCTATTTAGCAAGCACTTCGGTGCTCGTTAATCTACGTTTTTTTATAGCGTCTTGGAAAATAGATTAATTAATTAAAGCTATCACCAAGCTTAAATTAATTAATGTATATTGGAAATCTTAAACACGAGAAATAAATAAATAAAAAGGAGTCATATTCGTAATGTGGATCGGAACGGACAATGCAAAATTAATCCCGTAGTGGAATCAATTAATACTGACGAGCTTATTTAAGTTGGGCTCAACTTAAAGAATTAAGCCCATTGCGAGACACAGTCTTAATCCTCATTGGAATCTCTGGCCTAGTTCACCACCTTTATATAATGTTTGACGAAAATCACAAGTATACATACATACACAAAAAGTGTCCCTGATATGGATTGGATAGGACGAAGGACCCGTTGGATATATTGATCCAAGAACCCCACATATATTAGTTAGGCAGCGGTCTCCCTAGATCGAGAATCCAGTTTGATCACCCTACGAGCATAGAAAACTCGACACGTTGGCTATATAATCAGCCAAGAACCTTGGTATGGTTGAATGCCACAAGACCTTGCTCAAGTGTCTTGATAAGTTCCAAACAAGAGCGTAGAAAACCTCGACCCATTGGCTATATGATCA
>JAYDZE010410686.1:0-16783 GCA_034509125.1 Monilaria moniliformis | reverse complement strand
ATGATATGAAGTCAAATTACCTCATGGACTATCAGAGCAAAGGAGAAGACGTCGACACTTTTACCATACGACTCCCTGCGAAATACTTCTGGAGCCATGTAGCGGTCTGATAAAATATCACAAGCATTTTATAACAATTTTTCTCAAATTGGTTAAATCTACTAATCTTTTTGCACAAGTAATAAGATGGTACATGATCCAGTTCCGCCAGTCATTTTGTAGCCAAAATCTCTTCCCTGTGCAAGTTTGCTCAATCCAAAATCTGTGACTTTCAGGCGCCCCGCCTCATTCTGCAAAATGTTTCTGCAAGAAGTGATGTAACTTGAAAATCATGTCTGCTGCAAGTTGAAGGAAAGCTATGGCAAAAGCCAAACTGAACCTAGTTGTACCTTGGTGATAAATCTCGGTGGATTATGGCGTGTGGCTTATGTTGATGCAGATAATTCATACCTCTGAAAACATACAAGAAACGTAAACCAAACCAAAAAAGACCAACCAAACCAACACCTAAGTGGACATAGCCAATATGTACTATAGTTTGTGATATAGTGTGTGTTGGTAACATGTACCTTGCTATATCCAAAGCATATGCAACTGCAGTTGGTGTGTCAAGTTTTCCTTTCCTTCTCAGTATATCGTATAGACTTCCCTAGAATTTCCACTTACATAAGCATGAAGGCACACACGTCCAAGAAACTTATCGAAAGTATTGAGCAGGACTTACATTTCGTAGGTACTCGGTGAGGAACACTAAGCGACCTGCAGGTTGCTTCAGAACACCAAGAAACTGCACTATGTTAGGGTGACGCAATTTTGCCCACAACGTAAATTCCTTTAGGAAGTTGTCCCTGGAGCAAAGAGCAGAAAAGATATAATCAAGGATAAATAAAAGTTGTGGCGTCTCATATTTATGAGTGAATTATAACATTCAACAACGCCCAATGTTAACTTCATACTTAAAGAAACATCTCCATTATCGTACATAGATTCAAAAAAAATGGACAAATAACACAACAACTCACTTCACTGTTTTATTTGAAGCAATGGAAGAACGGATTGTTTTTGCAGCAACTTCTGTACCACGCCACTTGACTAGGTAAATTTCACCATAAGTGCCCTGTCGTTAATTGAGAGCACACACAACACTTAAACAGGTCATTTTAAAAGGAAACTAGACAGCCAAGTAGATGGTGGAAACTTCAATCTGTTAGGAGGTGACTTTTGGGTGGAGAAATGGGAGAAATAAAAGAACAATAAAGATAATAATAAATTTGAATGGATCCACAGGAGGTTGAATCGGCTATCAGGTAAGAAAAATTACTTCACCAATAAGAGTCTTTCCATTCCAGTCGACCTCAGCTGAATCAATATCCAAACATGGAGTTTGAGAATCAAGCAAATCCTGTAACAAGCAAGTTGAAGTGAGATATTTCATGGAGCTACTAGGTACTAAGCTATGTTCTCACACTGCCAGTCTTCCTATCTACAGTTGAACCAGAGTGAGACTGTGTTATTTTCTATGCAAATTTTAGCAGAGCCGACCAACAACAATGAAAAACTAGACTTTTATCCCATAACATGGGAAGGGCTATAAAGATCATAGCTCACTATGTTGACAAAGAACTGCTGGCAAATCTCAGTAGTACAATCAGGTAAAGGTCAATTTTCATTTCTCTATTAGCAGCAAATCCTGGCAAGGAACTACTGAAGAAATATACCGGATCAGTTCCACTATTTGCCTCGAGAATTTTGCAAATATCCGGATGGCCAGATCTACGAGCATCAGATAGTGGCTGCAAGGTATTTCAATACATGATTCATTTAGTATTCCTAGAAGTTTTTACAGCTGATGAAGTTTTTGAAAACAAATCAAAAAATAATTTAACATAAAGAAGGATTGATAGCATAAGAGAAAGTATTGCAACATTCTAGTATAATGCAATCTACTGGAGATGAAACTTTACTGCAGGAATGTGAGGTTTGGACTCACAGTTCGACCCCAGCGATCCAAGGAGTTGACATCAGCTCCTTTCTCGAGAAGGAGAACAACTATTTCTGTGCAACCCTCACACGATGCCAAATGAAGAGCTGTTCTCCTGTCATAGTCAGCCAGGTTGGCACTTACACCTTTCGCGAGCTCCTCCATCACACCGGCTTTATCACCCTTACTCGAACAAAAAAGAAGGCGATACGGACCTCTCCACTCATTCCTTTGAGATGGCATCAGTTGCTGGAGTACACACAGGTAAAAGTGATTGAAGAAAACATAACCTTCAGATTATTTATCCCCAAAATAGGAATCTCGAAATATTGCCAAGTGAGACCTTACAAGGAGATTCATAATGTATCATAGAATACAAATGCAAGCTATTGGTTTTGAAATTCCTTTCGCCTAACTACAAGGTTTTCATCAATTTATCCATTCTGGTATCACAATATACATACTGCAAGTTATACGCGTGCATCTAAGCTTTTGGAAGACAAGTAAAGTGTATTACCTTAGTAAGAGATGATTCAAGCCTATGATTTCCCATGTGTGCGAGAGAGTGAGAGAGAAACAGAGTCAAAGAGACAATTCCACAAACAGTTGGTGGAACAACTTGAAAGATAAGAAGCATGGCTTAATAGAGTTGATCATGACTGAATGTAGCACGCAGGTACAGTCCAAAGAGTCGCACTCAGAGGTCGGCTTATCCAAGGAGAAGTTCGTGATTGCTTTTGGCTGCAATAATTCCAACTGTAAATCAAATCGGAAAACTTTGTATTCATCGCGCTGACTGTTTTGTGAAAATGGGAAAAACGACGACTAAATTGGAGGAAAAATCCATCGTTTTTTTCCGCGAGTTGCTTCGATTTTGGCGAGGATTCATGCATGGAGTTTTTGCTAATTGCTGTCCCTGCCATGAACAACTCATGAAGAATAGTAACATTTCCCATGCATGAATCCTCGAGAAAATCTACCAAACATAGATGGTTTCTCAACATTTGCATCACTTCTTCACACAATGAGATTTTCAATATTCATGGAGTAGATGTTCTCTCTCTATCTTTTCTGAATCTTTTTATTTCTCTCTCTATTTCATCTTCTTGTAAAAAAAAATTCTGGGTTTGCACACTTTCTTCTACAATGTGAGAGCATGAGAGCTTGAGATAATGGGAAAATAAATTTAATAGAAAATGACGCCAAGAAAGATAGACGGGGAGATGCATATTGAATGAGAAAGAGAAAACAGGAGAAAACGCTGAAGCGGAAGGAGTAGCTGCTCGACATTTTAATTAGTAAAGTAAAAGTTTGAGCATATATTTGAGTGTTTAGTACTCCCTCCGTCCACCAAAAATAAACTTATTAGTGGACGGCACGAGTTTTAATGCACAATTGGTAAAGTAAGAGAGATAGAGAGAAAAAGTTATTAGAGAAAGAAAAAATAGTTGATAAAGTAGGAGAGAAAGGAAGAAAAAATAATTAGAGATATAAAAATTGGTGGGTTCTAGTAGTATAAATTGTAAATAAATTGATGTTTAGGTGTATTGTGTTGTGAGAAATTTTCCATAAATGAAATGAGACTATTTTTTATGGACGGAATAAAATGGAAAAATGAGACTATTTTTTGTGGACGGATGTAGTATTAAAAAACTGCTGGCAGTGGGTTCAAATTCCATTTGCGCATGTAATATATTTCACATTCTATGAAGTATAGTTGTCTCGCGTGTATACAGCCGTACCATATGAATTGTTGGTTCAATTAATTTGTTGATCGGTTTGTATGAATCCAATCTCACATACACCTGAACCGGTCTCACTATCCGGTCCGATTATCGAATCAGTGAGAATTGATCTATGGACCTCTATATTACCAATCGAGGTCCCACCCAAGATTTGAAACAAGAATTTCTGCTTCCATTTTTCAATAAGAAATCTATGGACGAGAAAAATCATTTGACGATAACGATTAATGAGACATCAAATTTGTTTCATGACAAATCTCCTTTAAAATGTGCAACAATTTTACAAAGGGAGAAGAAAGATTACATTTGGTTATAAGAAGAAACTCAAATTGCAAGAGATTTACAACTTATCACTTCATCGTCACAATCAAGTTTCAAGACAGAAGAGCTCACCAGCACACCATCTACACAGCTGGCACTCTCAACATCAAACATCACAGTGTTCAGTCCCCTCCCAACAACAAAGATCTTCTTCCCAACTGCCACGATTCGGCAGGGGGGGCGGACGAGTTGCTCGGAGAATCTCCGAAGACCTATCCACGTTCTCGTATCCTTCTGCCACATCATCAATCTCACTCCGGAGTTTTGGTCTAGTACATATAAGATACCATCTATCACAACTGCCGGACCACACCAACATTCCATGTCAGCATCAGCCGGCTGCCATGTCCGACTGGAGGGATCATATCCGACAGCATTTACTTGGGAGGATGCAGCTGAGATATGAGCTCGTATGTAAATTTTGCCATCCATGACAACTGAGTCTTCAATGTCTGGTATGACATTTGGATCCACATGAGAACTCCAAGAATTCGTCTGGCTGTCGTATATGTCCCAGGAATGCTGATCGCTCGATTTTGGTCCAAGCCCGCCAATAGCATAGATTTTCCCATCTAATGCTTCGTATGCAAAAAAGCACCTGATAATGTAGGGCATGGAACATCCTCAAATCAGCAATAGATCATCTTCAACCATTCACAAGTAAATCCTAGTAAAACATTCACTGGTGGCTATGATAGCTTAAAGTTACATGATTGCAGAATGGTGAAATGAGCATAGAAGAGAATGAGAATAATAAGAGTTCGCGTAATCTTACAACAAAAGCCAAAAGAAGATGTTACTAATGGGGTCTTGGATGTTAATTCAACGGGGAAACAAAGATAGTGTTGCGACAATATCATTTTTTAAATCAGAAGCTCCTATGTAGAACAATCTTCACATGGATGGAAACATTATTACATTATAACCACAACAAGAAACAAGAATATACTTTAAAGTCATTAATTTCCTGCAGCAAAGAATGAGATGCACTTTTGGTCAATGTTACCTAGCAGCGGATAAGGGAGCGGCTCTAGCCCATGTGTTCATGGAAGCGTCATAAGAGTAGACTTCATCCGTGGCATCCTCAATCCAACCACAACCTCCAAATAAGTAAATCTTCTTGCCCAATACTTCAAAACCAACGCCTTTCCTCCTCAGGAAGCTAACTGGGAGGCCATGAATTTGCCTCCAACCTCTTCTAAATTGATCGGGGTCTAAAGCATATATGCAAAGTTGGTCCGACTTGTCTCTGCAAAGAGAATAAATCCAAGTCTCTTCCAGGTGGTGACTCTGCCTGTACCAAAACCACTCTTCACTCGCGACCAAATTCCTCCATCTCTTCGAAACACAGTTGAGAACCGGATGGTACTTTCGAGGAACTCTTGCCAAGCAAGAAAGTGCAACGTCGTCTGGAATTCCAGGTATCAAAGATGGTTCAACTGATTGAAGAAGGAACTCTGTCTCCAATTTTGAGCAATCCACATTTGTAAAGCTTTCCACACAATCCATACTTTTGCTACTCTATAATATCAGAAGAAAAACAAATCCCAATACCAAATCAGAACGATCGTCACTTGTAGCAAAAATCCCACAATCCTATAAACTTAGAAGAAGAAAAATCATGCAAATTCCCTATCTGGGCCTAATTGACCTACAACAATTCACCAGTTTTTGCATTGATAAATCAAAATTGAAGGAGCTAAACAAAATCACCTGAAACTGAAGTGGCATTAACAAACAGAATCAATCCTCAAAGTGATAACAAACACACATTTCTGTGTAATCATGATAGACAGACATAGAAAAACAGAAATTCATAAAATGAAGAAAATAAAGTATAATCTAAATTCCAACTTCCATCCGCATCTCTCATGTACCAAAAGGCTAGCACCGGAACCGCAACCACTAGAATTGAAAATCCTTATGATTAAGGGGAAAAACTTCATTTCAATTCTCAAAGAGAAACCAAATTAAGTCAAAAATCCCCATATCAAATTGCAATAATGCTACACTAAAGATCCACATTGTGAAATCAATTGACTCGATAGTTCACCTTCTGAGGGATCGGGTTCTGAAATTAGCAATCCAATCTCTTTCTCATCGATGAATTAGGGAAGAAGCAAATGGATGTTTCTCTCAAAGCACGCTTTCGACAGTTGCGGGCTTGGCATCTGTTTAGGCCCCTAAAGTTTTGGGTTGGACTTCATTTTGAATTTGTTTCTTAAATTTTCAATATAAAGGAAATGAAAATAATAAATTTAATACATTTATTTGATCGTACTCTCTCTCTCTCCACGACCAATAATCTTGATAGTGAACGACACGGGTTTTAATGCTCAACAACCAATACTCTTGATAGTGAACGACACGGATTTTAATGCGAAATCGATAAAGTTGCTGAAAAGAGAAAGAATAAGTGGTTGGAGTATTATTAGTGAAGAAAAAGTAATTGAAGATAGAAAAAAATGATGGGCCATAATAGTATAAATTGTAAATAAATGAAAATATTTGGATAATATATTATGAGAAAGATATTAAAATTAGAAGTTGACCAATTTTGATAGACGGACGAAAATGACAAAACAAGACTATTAGTTGCGGACGAAGTCGATTTGCAGAATCAACTATTGCACTTGTGGTATATAATTATGTTAAATTAAATGTGTACATTTCCATCTCCATATGCAATTTATTTATTTAAATTGTTATTCAAGAACAACAACCTAAATTCAAACATCCAACCCAATAAACGAAATGCAATTCAGCAAAACTATAGAAATTGCACACTAACAGAAAAAGTTGCAATCCAAAAACGATGGTTCAAGGTCACGACAATTGTAGTGCTATTGAAAAGGAAAAATAACATAACAATTCAAACCAAAAGCCTCAACTTTTAGCATGGAAAATGATCTTCATTGTAAATAATAGCAGTCTTCTGTCTGGGGGGTGGTTGCTCGAATCACCTTCAACGTCGAGCATGCCTGCCTACTTGAGGTCATCAATCCAGTCGCCATAAATTTTGCTTATTTTGTCGGGGCCTTTCCATCTCCGGACAGGTATCTCTCCAGTCCTCGGTATCTCAGCAGGCAGCCTTCGTGGTGGAACTCCAATATGATATGAGTAAGGAACATGACCCACAGAAGCTTTAGCAGGTACTGATGCCAACTGATCGGCACTGAAGGCTGAAGAACCAATATCTTCTTCCTTCACTTGCCATCCACTGTAATGCTGCAGTTCTGTTCAAGATGGCCTTGAGCTTGTTATCAAGTCACAAACCAATCAAACGGAAAGATAATTCTCAAGGAACAGTAGAAATATAATAAGCTATTGTTTTGCAAGCTGTAGTTTGGTTTCCAAGATCGCTAGGCCATGTTTACGGACCAAATAATTCTGCACTGTGTCACTGACTGACTCAAGGGAGGAGTCGGGATATAAAATGGTTAAAGGTAGGTTAACATCCTCTTTCTAGAAAAAATAGACAAGGATTTCTATCAACAATAATTGCTAGCTCAAAATGGAATAATTGTTCAAAGAAAGAAACAAGCAAATGAACAATCATTATCATAGAATTTTCCAAATGCTTCTATATCCATCTTTCAGTTGTATCAATCTGGAACTGAAGTTTAAATTACTTACTGTGCCAAGGCATCAATAGATATTCAGAATAAAGAGATAATGATGTGGGCACCATATAAGATGAGGAAGGAAGAAGCATGCATAGCATTCTTCACCAACATTTATATTTAGCACAAAGCCAATTCAAGTTAACTGATATTCAATACATTAATTGCAAAGAAACCATAATAAACATTTGCAGTGTAATATCAAGAGGGAAATCTGACGCATGCTAATAGCTGCAATTCAAACAATATCAAAGCAGAATCTAAATTGCATTAACTGGGGATTGAAAATGGTAAAGAAATGATACCTGCAAATCCATGAGCAAAAAAACAGTTCCTTCCATAGACACAGATCCCTGTTGACTGCCACTTGTTACAAAGCCTTGTTTTCCAATTTGAAGCATTTGAAGTAAATTTACTTCCATTGCTCTCGAATCCACCACCAGGGCCAGGAAGCAAACATATTGCTGCAGATTTTCTTTCCATATAATGCTCATTGTGAATGAGAAGGCAGTTCTCGCCATACTGGCAACCAACCCCAGACAAAAAAGCCTTGCAGTGCTGCCTCAGACTAGGTCTATGTGTCTCATCTAAACTCATAACTGGTATCTGAAATACCTCCCTTGGCTGCTCTGATAATTCCATCAGTTCTTCCTTGTGAGTAGCCAGAATTTCTTGCCAGTTGTGCGGTCGTTCCCTAAGTTCCTCCATATTATGAGCAAAATCACAATTTTCAATGAATGGACAAGAGCCAGCACGGAATTGGAAACACAGTCTTGTCTTGTAAAGCACCTTTCCAATGGCCTTCTTGTGATCAAAGGTGGTCATATCCTCCAAGAGGTCGTTCTTTGCTCTTTTATTTGGTGGCTCACTTTCCACTTCAAATTGGAATGATCTTTCATTACAATTTGATGTTAAATTAGTGTGAACAGACGTTTCTTTTTCACACATACCATCCATGGCACCGCAATCTGCTTCACTAATAGACCCAAGACAACAATTTTCTTTGACACTGTTCCCTGGGTTTCCAGATTGGAACCCTACTACATTTGCAACATGGTTTCCACTTCCCCGATAACATTCCATTAGATCATAAAATTTCACCAATCAAACAATTCCAAGTAATTTAAGTATTTAACTACAGATATACTAAATTATCCCCAAGTTTTAAATCATAAGGAACTCGAACAACAGTTTCCTCACCTACAAATATCAGGATTCAAATCAGGGGAAGTGTGGAAACATATTGGTTGCAGAACCCAACCTTCGAAACAGACAGGGAAATAGGGATTAAATAGCAATCTATGCCATCACACAGAGAGGAAGCAGCAAATTAATGTACAACTCACGCGTACCTTGTTCGTCATGCGGCTTTTCCAAAGGGATGGAAGGCACACATTAAATGTGCAAAGAGCAAGACATTTCTGGTATTAGTGAGGGAAGTTTTGACTCTTTGGACGCAAAGGGCAAATTGGAAAGTTGCCCTGAGGCAAGGAATGAACTTTCTCAGGTGGCTCTCTGTTCTGGATTCACTTTTCCTTTTGCAGCCGAGTTATTAATTGAGTCAGAGCTAAAGAGGAAACCCTAACCCTCTATTAAACGAGTTGGAGGGGGCAAGAGAAAAGAGATTTTTTTTTTTTGTTAATACAAGTAGAGAAAGTTGATCCAAAATACTGATTTTTGAAACAAGAAGACGACATTGCCCCTTTATAATTGACAAAATTGTTCTTCGTGCACCTCCTTAAGCCAACTCAGCCACATTTACTGAAGGAACCTCAATAAAAGAACCGCATACCAACCAATAGTTAAAAAATGAAAAGAAAGAAGAAGAAAAAAAGATGTAGCTCTAATAAATATGACATCCAATAAATTCTAACAATCCACAGCCTGTTTGAAAGCACTCAAGTATGACGCCAACAAAAGATAATGCCATTAACTAAATTGAACTTTTTTCATAAAAAGGATAAAAGAAAATCCGGTTGTCATTACTGTTCACTTGTAACTGTCGATTTCAAACTCACAGGCTCACGCAAGTTAATATATTCAGCAATATTCACAATTTCAGTATAGGGGTAGCTATAACCAATCCTAATAGGACAATTATATGCTTACTAAGAATAAAATTTTCTTTCTTTTGGCCATTTTGGGACAAGTTTCCATCCTTGCGTCTGCACCTTGGTGAATGAAGGTTCCTTTTTTCCATCGGAAAAACTTCTGGTTATCGTCTCTGCACATTTTTCATCAAATCATCATGCTAAACTGCACATTACAGCATACCAGTACACCAACTTATAAGTGAAAGCCTCACTGAGCCTGTGATGAGGCTAGAATCTGCTATAGATATGAGGGGTTCTAAACACTGAAAATTTAGAATTATAGGAGTGATGAATTCTAAATTGAAATATGCCAACTCAAGATGAATATCTGGAATATGACAGGTGGATGCAACCATATGAAAAATCGATAACATAAACACACAACACCACGTCCCAACAACTAAAGCAAGAGCTGGAAATCAGCAAGGCTTCCATATCCACACAAAATCAAGAGAATCCCTCATATAAGCTTAATCAGACCCCATCACCCTAGAGTGTAAACACTACCTACTCATGAAATAAAACTGGAACCATTAGTTGAAAATCTTTTGGGGTAACTCAATTGAAACAATTCTTATTTATATCGAGTATCTGACAAAATCTCAAGTATATCAAAATTGCACGTTCTATTTCCATCGATGTCACAGAAATTACGATAAATTTGACTTCAGTGAGATCCTATTAAAGGCAAGCTTGCTAAACAATAGAAACACAAACACGAAACCAATAACCTCTTTCAGCATCAAGCACGCAATACAATTTACCGAAAGCCACCATATATCCATACTATTCATTTTTTCCATGCTTCAAATAATATATGCGAAAATTAAAGCAATTAAAAAACTAAACACTGCTTATTCCTCCCACCGGAATTAGTAAACCGTGCCCCCGCGAAGGCTGATGAACTCTCGTGCAGGGAAACCAGACGCCCGTAGTGTCTACGAGCTCTCATCGTCGGTGGCGGTGGCACCGCCGGCCCACAGCACTGTTTCTGCCTCTTTTTATGACTCACGTTTTCTTTCATATTTTCTTATTTTAAAATATTGTTTTTTTTTTATTGTTATTCCAAAAGTAAATGGGCCTTTTTAATCAGTTCGCGGGTTTTATTCTAAAAAATGAAATGGGCCTCTGCCCGCATCAAATTTTAATTCTATTTTTTATTTTAATTTAAATTTTGATTCCGATTCCGATTCCGATTCCGATTTCGGTTTTGGTTACAAATTTAACTTTAGTTTTGATATTGATTTTAGTTTTAGTTTTAATTTTAATTATATTTTTAATTTTGATTTTGATTTTGATTTTGATTTCGATTTCAATTTTAGTTTTAATTTTAATTTTGATTTTAAAGTTTTAATTTTGATTTTAATTTTAACTTTCATTTTAATTTTAATGTTGAGATAAGTATGTGTCCAAAAATGTATAAATTTAACTTATATTTTCACATGAATAACGATTTGAAAGTGGGAATCTATTAATGTGATTGAAAGCAACCTAACACATAAAATAAAATTCGAAAAAAATAAAAAATAAAATAAAATTGGACACATATTGGGCCACATTAGATAATCAATGACGAAATCAAGCCACGATTTGAACCATATCTTATCACCAACTCTCTACAAGTACAACTACCCCCTTTGCTTTATACCCTCAAAAAGGAAAATCAACTACCCATATTTAGTGTATTATTATCAATAATTAAGCACATAGGACTAATAATAACATGTATTTTATAGGGGTTTGGTTATTGTAATACCATATTCTTAGATAGTGTGTACTATGAAATTCAAATTTAATATTGTGTATATGTCGACACTCTATATTGTGACACGTGGTATTATATATTCTTTTGTTTCTACATTCCAGTCGAATGATATAATTGTAATTAACGTAATCTTCTTCTTCTTCTCACCGGTCACCATGACCACTTAAGTTGCTGTCGAAATTCATGTGACTAGCGGCGGTTGCTCGCAAAACACAGGCACGGCGTGGGGTTGGAGTATGTATCAATCGTCGCAGTTCACCGAAAATCAAAGAAGACGGAAAAAGGTGGCGTAGCTAGTATAATCATGTATAAAATAAAATAAAATAGAAACATGCACACGACAAAAAGTAAATATGCATGCTTTATAACATAAATCTGCATATGTTACAACAAAAACATGAGGTTTTCTCATTCTCGCATATCTTTATTTCTCTCATTTTCGCATGTCTTCCCTTCGTTCTCACTAAAAATCCAACCATTCTAATCTCGTATGTTGACCATTACTTTATTTCTTGCTAATCTATTGGTTTCTTTCGAATAATGGAGCTATAAGGAAATAACTTCAATAAGATTATACCCTTTTATGATAGTTAAAGTAATTTTCATCAACTTAAACAATGCGAAAAAATCTATCATATGATCAATGAAACGAATGGATGAGATCGAGTACTACATACTACTTAGAGTACCTTCTCTTTTATTGTAAATTTATCATGGAAATAAGGAATAAAAAAAAATTCCTCCCTTTAAATTTCTCATTTTCTTTTCTATCATTTTCATTTTATTTTTTTTACCATTTCTTATTCATCATTTTGACTCAATGGAAGCTAATATTATCACAAAGTATTGATCTGAAAATATTATTCTCTATTGTGAAAAAAATTAAGAAAAAATGAAATTATATTTTGTAATAATATATTAGAGTGAAAAAGAATAATAAAAAATGCTGCAAAAAAAAAAAGAAGAAAAAAGGAGACTGACAAAAAAAAAATACTAACTCAAAACTTTTTAACTAGGAGACAATAAAAAAACCTTTACAAAAATAAAAATAAAAATGCCACCTCTAATTTATTAGTGAATCCAATTTAATTTTATATTGTGTTCGTATGTCGTAACTGTTCCTAAGACTCTGCTCTAAATAATTTAAATTACAATGTACTATGAAATATAAAATACACCAACTGGTAACTTTTTTTTGTCACCTATAGATGTTGATAGTAACATTAATTATTGCACATCCTATCAGGGGCGGAGCTTATGCCCACGAAGAACAAATGCCTATTTCTCCAAAGTTTCAAAATTTAATAAAAAAAAATTATAATTTATTTTACTTATCATTAATTACTATTATTTATTTTTTCTAATTTATTTTATAAAAAATTATAATACATAAAATAATTTGCACCCTACATAATTTCTTGGTCCTGTCTCTACAGAAAAAACTTCCACGTGCCGCTAAATTTTTCCAATAAAATAAAATAAAGTTGCGACAGGATTTTCCAGAAAATTAAGAAAAAAGGGAATCTTCGAAGGCACAACGCATCGAGAAACAGAAGAAAAAAAGAGAAAAAAAAAAAAAACTAAAAAAGGGACCCCATGGTTCAACTATGGCATTGACTTAAAAGCTTCGAACTTGCAGGTATGCTATGTCTTTCCAAGATTTTCATCCTCGGCTTTTTTATCTTTATATATATATATATTTTTAGTTATTATGTGGACCTCTGAAAATTAACTCCTTCTAGCTGTCCTCGTAATTTTTTTTGTGGAAGATAGTTTCTTTTTACCCGGCTAGTTTTCCTGATTTTGTTTCCCATAAATGATGATGTTTTTCTTCTTGAGAATGCTAAAAGACATACTCTTTACCACAAAGTTCTAGCTTTTTCTAAAGCTGGATTTCTTGTATTTACTTGCTGGATATTTGTTATTGCAACTTGATATTGAAAATTAAAATTCCATGTTATTTCAAGTAGCTTTGGTTGAGTTTGGACTCTGTCTACTCTTCTTCAACTGTTTTGCTTCTTGAACAATGATTTGTTAGAGTTGGGTTTTGATCCTTACCTTTCTTGTATTTATTTGTTTAGTTCCATTTTCTTGCAGTGTGCTTTAGTAGTAAACAGAATAGAATATTGCCCCTTTTTGGATTTTGTCTCACAAATGCTAGCTCCCTTCCAAAAGGGACAATACACTCCATTTGTTCATCCTATGCAATTTTCTTAGATTTTTTATGTGAAAAAATTTGTGGTATTGATTTATGTTGGTGTGATTGGAATCATAGGCATCAATGTCTGTTGCCTGCTGTATACCTGTAGTTGAATGTGTGTCCTGTTTAGCCTGCATTCGTTGGGGGTGGAAGAAATTCCTCTACACTGCTGGCAAGGAGAGTGAGAATTGGGGGCTGGCAACGGCCAGTGAATTCGAGCCCGTTCCTCGGCTTTGTAAGTACATTCTTTCTGTGTATGAGGATGATCTCAGGAACCCCATGTGGGCTCCCCATGGAGGGTATGGGATGAACCCCGAGTGGATGTTGATGAAGAAAGACTACGCGGACACTGAGGGGAAAGTGTCGCCCTACATGATCTACCTCGATCATGACAACGAGGATATAGTTTTGGCGATTAGGGGTCTTAATATGGGGAAGGAGAGTGATATTCTGATGTTGCTTGACAACAAGCTGGGGCAGACGACGTTTGATGGGGGGTATGTGCACAACGGGCTGTTGAAGGCGGCTCAGTACGTTTTGGAGGAGGAGTGTGAGGTGTTGAGGGAGCTAGTTAAGAAGTATTCGGATTATAGTTTGACGTTTGCTGGGCATTCGTTGGGAGCAGGGGTCGTGACGTTGCTGACAATGTTGGCAGTTAAGAATAGGGATAAATTGGGGTATATTGAGTTGAAGAGGATTAGGTGCTTTGCTATTGCTCCTGCAAGGTGTATCTCTCTGAACTTAGCGGTTAGATATGCAGACGTCATTAATTCAGTTGTGCTGCAGGTAACGAATGTTACATACCTGCGATTAACTTTGTTGCATTGCTTCAATAAGGTCACAGTCATAATTTCTGTTAATCTACATGAACACATGGATATGAATAGGTGATTAAGTTTAGATGAATATATGAATATAGCCGTTGGCCTTTTAGGCACCTTGTGAAATTTCTGCATCCCCACAAACTAAAGATTACGGAATGGGACGACTTGTAAGTTTTTTTTGAGTGCATTTTTATGAAATTATCAGAGATTAGTTAGGACGACTCATCCCCTTACTCCACCAAGATAATATGAACGGCCAAAATATGGCTGATATATTCTGCCTCTAGTTTCTAAGCATACTCTGCCTGCACATTTTTGTATAATAATATGAATCCAATTTCACCTTTGTTGCTCAGGATGATTTCCTACCACGGACAACAGTTGCGCTGGAACATGTCTTCAAATCACTTTTGTGGTAAAAGATCTCAGTTCTTGCCTGATTTTAGCATTAGTTTATCTTTTCTGTTTTTGTTTATCTTTCTCAAGATGAGTTTTCTGTATGAGGTGGTGATTTTTAACTGGCTTGCTCTGCTAGAATACATTTAGAGTTTGCAATTTTAGCTCAAACAATGCAAGACAATGAAACTGGTCTGGGTAAAAATTGGAGGTCATGGAGTCTGGTCATGGCTTCCACCCAGCAGTCGGCGGCCTCAATCCATGCAGTAGCAGCAGTGTTAGGGTGTGATGGCACTGTCTCTGTGTACCGATTTGCGATAACTAAAAGTTCATGCTTGAAATTGCAAAATTTTAAAGTTCTAATTTGAACTCCAAACTGCTTTAATGTTTGTGTAGCGTTTTGCTATTAACTTCATTCTTACGTACTTCTATATTGGAAACTATGATATTGGAGTTTGATCAAACAAACAGTCATGAGGCTCCTCGAAGAGGGTGCTCACTGCATACTTTTGACGGAGTGGATAATTTTGAGCTTGTTTGATCATCTATCCTCCGAATACTCAATCATGTGTCTTCTCAATCTAATCTATATGTTAGACGCCTCATAGGAGAATAACTTATCCATACGTGATTTTGGTTCTGATTACTGCTACACAATAAGGTAATTTCAGATTGCACAAAACTATTAATCACACAAATTGATGTTTTCTTTGATAGTTTCCCATGCTTGTTGTGCATAACGTGTTTGAAAGATACGTGCACAGTCGAGGAGAAGATGCTGCAGGACCCAAGGAGACTATATGCACCCGGTCGTCTCTATCACATAATTGTGAGAAAACCCTTCAGGTATTATGTCTGAACATACATAAACTTCATACTTTTTTCTTCTTTAAAATGCTGATTTAAGGAATTTGAAGACCACGAAAATCAACTATATCCATGTAAAAACTAAGCAAAAGGAGATACTTTCGCCACCCTTTGATACATCTTCCTCAAAATTTGTTCGTGCAACTAGAAATATGCACGTTCATATCATATATACGGCCAAAGCAACATGTTCTACCTTACATAAATTAGCACGACCGAGTTATAGTAATTGAATTTCATGATTTCTTCATCCTATGAGCAGATGTAAAAGAATCTCGCCCCTCGTGAGAACAGCAGTGCCCGTGGATGGGCGGTTCGAGCACATGGTTCTTTCCTGCAACATAACATCGGATCATGCTATCCTTTGGATTCTGCAGGAATCAGAAAAAGCGCTCGACGTAAGTTTTGTCATTTGTAATTGGATATTCCTATGGCGCTACTAAGGTGTTTCGACTTCTCTTAGTGCAGTGTATGATGGAAAAGGAGCGTGTGATGAGCATTCCACCAGCGCAGAGGATGGAGCGGCAGGCCTCGCTCGCCAAAGAACATAGGGACGCGTACATGGCGGCCTTGGAGAGGGCCGTTGCTCTCGATATTCCCCACGCGCACTTCCCGTCTTACGGAACCTTCAAAGAGATGGAGGAAGGTGGGAATTCGAGCATTACCCGTGATTGTTCACAGGTTTGATTTAGAACGCATGAGTTGGTAAATTGTAGGAGAAATTGTTGCATGTGGACAGTAGAAAATAGATGCGAGGAAAATCGAATGATTATTCATTCTTTGATTGATGTTGATCAATGTGTTTGATTTATGAGTAGTATTCATGTTACAGATTATGATATACAAATCAGATCAGAAAAATATAATTTTCATGTATCTGCGGACGTAGAAGAATTATATTATTATTATTATTATTATTATTATTATTATTATTATTATTATTATTATTATTATTATTATTATTATTA
>JAYDZE010410575.1:0-16783 GCA_034509125.1 Monilaria moniliformis | reverse complement strand
TAACTTAGCTACCAAACACCCTGTTTTTACTGTTGGGCTCAGTTTTGGAATCTTATCTGGGCATTAAAAGGGGCTACGAAACTGGGCCTAAGAGTATAAATGTGGAAGAACATAACATATATTATAGTACTAGATTAATACCGGACAGAATGATAGAGAATAGAGTAGTAGGAAATAGGAATTTATTCAATTAGAGATTAGAAATTTTAAATTTAGGGTTAGTATTAACCGGTACCCGATTCGGTTCTCGGTTCGGTACCAGTTACCCGGGTACCGGAATTATAATTTAGGGTGGTACCGGTTACCGGACCGGAACCAGTATATCCGGTACTCGGGAAACCGGTGCCCAGTACGGTACCGGTATGGTACCGGTTTTCCCGGATTACCGGAAACCGATTATCACCCCTATTCATATCCACCCCAGTCACAGCAAACCCATCAACCTTGAGACCCCACAGTACCTCCACATCTCCTAGCAGTAAGTGCAGCTACAAAAAGACCAGCCTTCTAGTCTTGCAAGGGGTAAAGCCCAATAAGCGATGACATTCCTGGATCCATGCATCAGTCTTCAAATTTAAATCCACCACAATCACAGCAAACCCATCAACCCCTCAGTACCTCCACATCTTCTAAGGTCACTGTCGC
This sequence comes from Monilaria moniliformis, assembly GCA_034509125.1. Lineage (NCBI taxonomy): Eukaryota > Viridiplantae > Streptophyta > Magnoliopsida > Caryophyllales > Aizoaceae > Monilaria > Monilaria moniliformis. Next base: position 16,138 of record JAYDZE010410575.1, on the reverse strand, counting down.
CTCACCAGTTGGAAGATGGAATGAATGAGTCTCTGGTCGACACCACATAACCAAAGCGGTGATCAAGTGATGATCGATATCTTTTGGGTTCCCACAAGCCAAAAGACCGCCAAATCCAAACCCATCTATAAACTCTACAACCTGATGATGAATGAGTTTACAATCCCATAGTCTAATCTCATATCTGCGGACTTGCAAAGCCTTCCACTCTTGGCCTGCCCAAATCCTTCGAGAAACGTGATCTCGCTGTAAAAATAACACCGAAGGATCCTTTTGTCCGCAGAACAATTGACCACTTGCTTTCGAAGAACAAGCCATTATACAATTCCTAATAACTATTACCAAACACTATGTCAAAAATTTCCAACAATAGTTAAGCTCCAACAAAACTAGGCAATTTCACAACAACAATAGACAATTTTTCAACAACAATAACAATTTTCCAACAAAAATAGTCAAATTACCAACAACACTACACAATTTTCCAACAACATTAAAATGTTTTTACCATATACCATTTAATTAGCACACTTATTCTGAACTAAACATATCATACAAACAATCCAAATTCCCTATAACAATAGTCAGTTTCTAACAACAATAGGCAATATATAAATTTGTAACATATAAATTTCTAACATATCAATTGTCAATTCTCTATCACACAACATATCTAACAATCTAATTATTTCTAAATCAATCTAAATTATCTAAACATATCATCACTTCACTAAAAATTTAAAAAACCCCAACTATTCAAAAAGTTCTAAAAAATATCAAAATTAAACCATAACTATAACAATAAAGATTGAATAACATACCTTTCGATGAATTTCAACGAGAATCGCCTAAGAATCGCCCAAAAAATCGCGCAAAAAATCGCTTGTTTGAGTTTTGTGTCTGTTTTTATGTCTGGGAAGCAGCTATGTGCACGGGGGAGACGCATGTGCCACCGACCTAGACGCATTCAGCTGATGCGTCTCCCTTGGCTACACAAATGACGTCGTTTCGTTTAATGAAGATGCATGCAGCTCATGCGTCTTCACTTAAGTGAAGACACATTTGGCTCATGCTTTTTTCCTATTTTCGGATTTAAAAAAAGGTTCCCATTTTGGGAACCTTTTTTCTACCAAATCAAGAATTTTGCCCAGAAACTCCTATCTCTCTCTCTTTTTCGATCACCGCCTGCCGCCACTGCCACCGTTTCTCGCTGCCGATTCTAGGAGCAACGGCAATGCCTCCACCTCCTTCTATACCTCATCACTCTCTCAACTTAGCGAGCAGCCCTTTGCCATCACTCCCCCCGCCACTCTCTCTCTTTCCAGCGCCGACAGCCCGCCGCTGCACATGAAGCACCGGCGCTGCTGCTGTGACAACCACCGCCTCCGATTTGGTGGTTGGGTTTCTTTTTCCTGCAGAATTTAATTATGAACGGGAAGCTTGGAAGATTGTTTATATATTCCATATTTTTGGGTTAAGAAATTATTCATATACTTTGGGATATACATATTATTAGGATTAGGCAGCGTGGTTGATTTTCTGTAGATGATGGATTGTAGGTGATTCTGTTAAAGCTTGAAACATTCTTTGTGCAGGTTATGGTTCTGCAGAGAAGAGATAGAGAATAGAAACAAACCTCTAAGGTTAAGGTTATGGTTCTGCAGAGAAGAGAAAAAAGAGAAGCTACTGTCATTGTCAGGGAAAGTTGTTGCTAAAAGTAAACCATGGAATAGAATTTTGAAAGTGAAAGAGGAAGTTAGTTACCGTCTGCACTGGATGAGATAAGGGGTGAAGAGAATGGTCGCCGAATGGGGAATTTAAAGAAGGAAATAGGCAATGTTGAAGAAGCTATCCAAGAAAATTTGTATTTTAATTTGATTTAATTTTATTGCAGTAGTTATTATTTTTTCTCCTACTGTGAAATAAAAATGTGAGTTTATGTATATCTGTAGTTCTCTCATTTCCTTTAGAATTAGGGAGGAATGGGCTCCTGTTAATATTTTTTTAGCCCAAAACTATAAGGGCTAGAATAATTTCTTGTCGGATTGTAATTTAAGGCCTATTAGTAATAAGGGCTCGATAAAATCCCGTGTAGATGAAATATTTAAATAATTTTATTCAATCACGCGCAAATTACGTAGAATATAGAAATAAATTAAATTTTGATTTGATTTACAACTTTAATAAACTTTAGATTTTAATTTCTTCAATTCCATACTTCAATATAATTTCTTTAATATGCATCAAATATAAAGCTAATAGTTAGCATTCGGAAATTGAGAATTTATATTTAACTCTCACAATAACTGGGAAAACAAATGAATGCATTTACTTATTTATCAGAAACTTAGATCTTGAACTCAATTTCTATAGTTAAAAATATTTTCCTAATCAAGCATTCATAAAAGTATAATTATTATAGGCTAAATTTAGGAATTAGACTCGGTGAAAATCCTATTGTTTTCTGATTTTTAATAAGCTACTATTTTTTTTTTCTTTTCTAAATTCAAATTTTATTTAAGTTCGCACGTTCAAACATAATTTATTAGCATGCGAATAATTTATTACCAATATAAAAGGGGTCTAATAAATAAAATAAAATACAGGGTAGTATAAATCCAATCAGACACCTAGTAGAATATTATGTAATTGATTTGTATAGGATTAAATCTATGATACTGATATAACTCATTCAGTATTCTTATACACAATACCATATATTATTGCTCCAACTCTAACCCGATGACAACCACTCTGTCTCTGGCTCTGTATTTCATTATTACTCATGTGATAACATTTTCTTTGAAATACCGGACTAACCTTGTGTTGAAAGGTTTTGAGACATTTGGTCAAAGGAAATGATTCCTATAAGTAAAAAGGATCCTTCAGCATTTAATGAGTCCCTTTAATAGATAGCAATTCAGTATGTGAATGATAAATTTTGACATTATCTAAAAGGGAAAAATTCCTGAATAAAGATAAGTATACCAAAGCACCTGATGATTGCCTAATTGGTGTAAACCTAGCTCCTCACGTATTAAGGAACATTATTTTAAGTGTTTAGATTTCAGCAGAAGATTTTAGCAGTAAAAAACATCTATTGCTGATAGCAAATGAAAGAAGTACTGGAGTTCGACGATGTTGAAGAAATTGGGATTGCTGGGGAAAACGGAGTCAAAATCACCTTACGTGTTTGACTTCGTGTGTCATAATAGATCTACAGAAAATTCTGGAAGTCTAGGAAGATGCAAGAGGAAGTAGAGCTATAGTGGTATGGCGTTGTAGGCAGCAAGTGCCAAAAGCAATGTGATAGAGTTCAAACAGGAATAACTCGGATGAAAAATGAAAGGGATTTGATTGGTGCTTCTTCCGACGATACTATTCAAGTCCCCTTAATACCCGATGAACCCTAACTTCTGAAGGTTAACGAATCGTTGCAAAATTAAAGCTACAAGCATTCAATCTCTTAAGCATTACTCAAAGCATAAAGTGATTTCCAAGAAGAGAATTTCCCAAGCGTTAAGTTATTTCTTTGAGTTTAGTTTATATTATATCTCGAGTAATCAAATTAACATTCTCTTTGTCTTTTAGGCATTCCATTGTAACATCTTAAGCCTAGATTTGATAATCCGTTCTTTAACGGATTACACAACTAGTTGGAAAACAAACCAGACCTCCTTATACTCAAATCTTGTAAGTTTTCGAAGACAAGTAAGTAGTAAGATTATCGCTACTAAAAGCATAAGAGAAACTAGCTATGTTAAGCTGTAGTGCAGATAATGGTTAGTTTATTTCCTAGGTTCGTTGTACCGGTATGCAAGTTGAGATCTAAAGTAGTGGATTGCCTTAAAGTTTCAGTCCATAGACGTGGGACCAGTACTCTGTGTTTTTTTACTTTTATAGTTCTTTAGTTTGCATATTATTGAACTATCATCACTATGTACAAGTGTACACTTCACATAATAATCTTCGAGTAAACTTTTAGTAGCCGTTCACTGCTGAAAGTATTCTAATTTGATGAAGTGTAAAATTGGTGACTATTAAACCAAGATTTTTCGTAAGGCAAGTCTAACCACCACATTTCGCACCAAGTTAGTTATTAGTCCAATAGATCTATTTCTCAAAGCTTTTAGTTAGGGGTGAGCAAAATACCCGAAACCCGAATATCCGAACCGAACCAAACCGAAATTTTAAATTTGGTTCGGTTTTTTTCGGATTTCGGATTTCGGTTCGGTTCAGTTTTTATTTTTTAAAAATTTTGGTTTTTCGGTTCGGTACGGTTCGGGTATAATATAAGCCGAAAAACCGAATTTATATTTAATATTATATATATATATATATACATATATATATATATATTAATAATATAATAATAACTAAATATATGTATATATATATATATATTTATATATGTAAATATATATTTAATATATGCATATATTTATATTTTTACATAAAATATATATACATACAATTTTTGGATTTTCGGTTTTTCGGATAATTTTATGATATTTCGGTTTTTTGGTTCGGTTCGGTTTTCATAGTTCGGTTTTCGGTTTTTCGGGTTCGGTTTTTCGGGTAATTCGGTTCGGTTCGGTTTTAGTTTTAAAAAAAAATTCGATTTTTCGGTTCGGTTCGGTTTGAGCAAAAAACCGAACCGAAAACCGAATGCTCACCCTTAATTGAACGCGCCTTTGGTGTAATGAAGATGCGCTGGGGTATCTTACGAAGTGCTTCATATTATCCCATTAACACACAAACTCGGCTAATAATGGCTTGCTTCCTGTTACACAATTTTATTCGAGGTGAGGTTGACACAGATCCCGTAGAGGAGCAACTAGGAGAGGATAATGAAGGTGTCGAAGAGAATGAGGAGCACCATGATAATGAATTCGTGGATGGTGTTGATCCCACGCACGAGTGGTCTACAAAAAGGGATGAGATGGCAATGTCAATGTGGAACCATGTTTGTGAATTACGTTTGTGAATTACTTTGTGTACTTCTAATTGATCATATTTCCTATTTTGGTTTTGATTGATGATTACTAATTTTATTTCGTCTTTGAATTTTCTTAAATATAGGTGAATGATCCAATGATGACTCAATGAGAATTTTCCCCGACTTGTGCGTGTATGAAGAGAAGTTGCGGGGAAATAGAGTGTCAGAAATATTGTCTACGTAGAGTCGTTCGAGAGAATATGGAAAAATATAGGGCATATGTAGATGTAAACAACTTTTTTTGTGTATAAAAAAATAATTTTATGGTTGAGATTCTAGCAAGAGAAGCCCAATATAATTATGAAGAGTTACACGATGAATTAGTTATCATTCTACTAGTGTACAATATTTGGATAACAAGAATCACACGAACAATAAGTTATGGTGAATATGTTGATAGCTAAGCACAACATAATTGCATCCGTGTAATTCAAGAAGCATAAAATAAACAATTAAAAACCAACTAGTTCAAATTAAACCATTCCAATACCAAATACCAAATAAACCATCTTCATTTTATTAAAACCAACGAGGTCAAATTAAAAACTTGTCTCAACACCAAACATAGCTTGCAAGAAGTCTCACAACAACCCAACATGGACGGTAACAAAGGTAAAGATACAGCAAATTACATCGGCGTCTCGAAAGTGACGCGAAACACAATGGCATTTGGTTCAACAAGTTCGAAGACACATGTCTTACCCGCACGAAGATTATTATCCTTCGGAAAACGTTTCACCCGGCCTGCAAACGTAGTTTCTGGCCGCTGTTAGTGATTGTGACGTACCAAACGCGATCCCTAACAAGAAGCGTATCCTCCACCATCCTGCATATATGCTTGTTCCAGAAGCGGATATGCAAGTTCTAATGATGAAAATAAAATAGCTAAATGCATCAAACATGGGCGATGACAAAATAGCTAAAAATGTGTATAAGAGATATTATTTAGAAGCAAAGCTCACCTCACAACGCTCGATGTGTGATTTCTCGAGCTCTATACTGAAACTGAGGGAACGAGTGCCGAGTCCATCATGTCCGGTGTTACCCACGTCATCATCCTCATTTCCTTCATCCACATCCGCATCCACTTCGGCTGTACCCATCTTCACACTCTCATTTTCAGAGTCATCGTCATTGGAAGAGAGCAACAATTAAACCCAAACATATGTACAGTGAAAACAAAATGGTAAACAATGCAATGTAATTCGAACTACTGTCGCTCTCGTAATGGGCCAGACACCCATTTTTTAGGTACCATTTCACATGGAAAACCCTAGATCTGCAATGCTTGAATGTGATGAAATCCCCCCATTCAATTCAACAGTCCTTCGCAAACTTCAACCACCCACGCTTGAACAACACGTCGTTCCCACTATATGCAACTTGCACCTCCCAAGTGTATTTCTCAACAATTACTAGTTTACAAACCGGAGGTAGTGGACGACTAAGCTTCGTGGTGAATTTCGGAGGTAGTATCTAATATAAGACATGGTACTATTTTCAACGACAACAAATATTGATCTACGATCTAATAATAATATCATATACCAAGTACACGTGATTGGTAAAAATTGGATGCGATTACCAGCTTGTCCTCGCAAAGTTGAGGCAAGTAAATGTGGAAGAAACTCGGACTGTCACCATCACCATCACTGTCACCATCGACACTGTAAGGGAAGCGAATAAGGTGGGGTTCTATTAGCACATGGGGAGAATATCATGTCAAGATGCACAATGCAACAAAATACGACATTGACGACGACGACAAAAATATTGCACAAACTTACATGGGATTAATTCTCAATGGACCAGCTGCCATTGTTGGATTGAGGACGACAGATCGCAAAGGTTGTGGGAAATAGGAGTGAGCATTCGGTTTTCGGTTCGGTTTTTTGCCCAAACCGAAATGAACCGAAAAATCGATTTTTTTTTTAAAATTAAAACCGAACCGAACCGAATTATCTGAAAAACCGAACCCGAAAAACCGAAATCCGAACTATGAAAACTGATCTGAACCGATAAACCGAAATTTTATAAAATTATCTGAAAAAATCGAAAATTCAAAAATCCAAAAAATGTATGTATGTATATATATATATATATATATTTACGTAAAAATATAAATATATGCATATATTAAATATATATATACATATATTTGGTTCGGTTCAGATATTCGGATTTCGGGTATTTTGCTCACCCCTAGTGGGAAAGATGGAAGGTAAAGATGAGTTTGGTACAATAAGTTTTCGTGTTTAAAAGGGATCCCCAAGCACTGTTTCAAAAAACGTAACTCTTGGAACGTGTCTATTTCGTTGGGAATGTAAGAGGCATGATGTTGTGGTCAAAATTGTTGGCTGACCCCTCTAAAAGCTTCACGAGAAGCAACGAAAAGCTGCAATGGGGAGGCATCACCTTTCGAAGATGTGAAAGGTGCATGAAAAGTAGTATGCATCACAAGAGGACTACACCCACACGGCTTTTGATAGAGACTTGTTTTGTGTGTTGTGTTGTAATGGTAGACCATATTTGCAACATAGGAGATTAGGGTTCATGTGTGCATAGTGTGGTATGTTGATGTGCATAAATAGAGTGGTAGGCAATGTATATTGTGTTGTATTGCCAGATGAGTGCAACGAAGAAAAATGTCACTAAATATCCCCCCAACAGAGTTCATTCTTCTACCATGGAAATTGGACACCAAAAATCGACACAATATTGATGAATACAGTGATCCAGATGAAGCGCGACTTGGTTTGGGAAGGTACTGTGATATCTACACACTTAATCCATGTAGCTGCGTATGAGATTGAGAAGCAAATCGACATCCGCTTCACATGGGATAGTCTTCACGAAAGAATGCAACTCTTGGAGTCGAGGTATCGTACATTCAAATCTATCGTGGACAAGCCGGGTACTCATTGGGATATTCATACAAACGTAATAACTGCAACTGATGATACATGGAAATCTATCTTCAAGGTACGTATGAAATGTATGTACGTATGTTTTGGAACTACAATTTTAACCACTTTTATTTCCTAATTCATCGGCAAAAATTTGAGAAAACAAACTGCAGAAGAACAAGCTTGCAGGGGCGTGTTATCATCATGGTGAACCCGAGTTCCCGTTACTAGCCACACTTTTTGGGTCCTATGCCGTGAAAATGGAAGACGAAGCAAAAGTTATAATCATATCGGACACCACAGATGTGGGAAAAACATCCAAGTTGGGAGGGGAAATATTATCCGAAAGTGAGGAAGTAACTTCACCGCAAGCACAAACTAATGAAAACTCGTCGCAAGCATTTTTAAGATGCGAACGTGGTTGGCGACACACTCTCGACAAACATAGAAGGTCAAGTTTATTACCCACCAAATGAAAAGGGTGATTTGGTAAAGCTCCATGGAGGATCCGGTAAGGCCACCAAAGACGCAAACAACAACACAACGCCATACTCATCCCGCGGGAGCTCGTGTGGCTCTTTGAGCCCGGGCAAATTATGGCGTAGCGCGTTCAAGAAATAACCTACTTTTCTATATGTTATTTAAGTACTTGGTGTCGTATGTTTGACTATTGCGTCCGTAGTTGTCGTATTGAAGTTTTGTTGCGTGAGCTTAATGTTTTTTCTTTCATGTTTTAAAAATCATGGACGAATTTAGAAGTGTTTACATTCCAATGCGCTGTCCTAACAAGTTCATGTTTCGCTTTGTTATGACACACGTAAAGAATTCGCGTTATATCTCGAATGACAAATGCATATAGCAATAACATCCATACTAACATAATCACAACAAGCCTCGACATCCAAATTACATCCAAAATATTACAACTTATAGCATCACAAAAAGAGGGTTGCAATGTACGTCAAATACCAATCTACCATGACATGAAAAGGTTTAAGTCCGACACTTCATGCATCCTACCAGAAAATGTGTGCCTCAATCGCATTAACAAGTTTTATAAGCACACACAAAAACACCGAATGGGTCATACTAAACCACCTTCAGATTCTTCCCTTGAAATATGCAGAATACATATGAAATACGAGCATCCACCGACAAACCCATAAAGAGATCCAAACGTTTGGATTCCTTCACCAGAGTCTCGCAAACATTGAACTTCTCATCCAACGATAGTCCGTGGATTTTACCAAGCATTTCAAACAATTCTTTTCTTGCTTACTAATGTCAACATCGTATCCTATCATCTCCGACAAGCTCTGCAGACGAGCGTTAGTGTTCTCGTGCATTCAGCTAAGTAGCTCGATCATCTTGGCGACACCTTCATCTTCCTTGCGCTTTTTTCCCTTACGCCTTGGGGTTGTCTGTCAGCCAATCCTTGGCAGACGTTGTCCTTGGCAGCATCAACAGGAACACTCTCAGCGGCAATATCGTGACCCAAAAAATCATCGAAACCAGTGTTCATCTCCCCAATGCTTACGTGAACACCTTTATTTTTAGTTGAGTAGAGTTCGTTAACAGCCTCCATAACATCTTTCCCATTTGATCCATTCGTACGGACCTTCCCAAAAATCTCTTTCCACGTATCCCAATATGGCCAAGACTTGTAGCGGATCGCACGAGCATGTGGGTCAACCTTGGACATGCAAAAGAAAACACAGCGAATTCATATCTATAGGTGGCATCACACGAAGATACAAATAAGTATGCTTATGAAAAGTTCAATTATATAACAAATACCTTGTTAATTTGATCCCACGAATCCTGGTCACAATCTACCATGTAGTCATCTCGAAGATTGAAACTGATCCTGCTGCGATTAAGTATTACCCTGCAGTGAGTAGTAGTTTTTCTTCCACGAACTGATCTTTGAGACGATATGCGGGTTCACCTTCAAGTCCGTATATGGTAATTCACGTCGAATAGCTTCCCCAATCTTGTTTAAATAACCAGCCCGGAAACCATTATCATATTTCCAGAGAGACCAACTGCATCGAGTGCGCTCAATTCGCTGCTGCCTCAAACGTCCTAGCTCACTACTTCCTGTACCACGCAAGGGTACACAATTGTTACCAACATCTAATAAAAGATTTTCAAGACAATATTATAAAAACAAGTACATAAAATTGATCGTAGAAATGATATAAGATCAAAGCAACCTTGAGTACACGGGCTCAGATCCACATTGTAAGACGAAGCTCCGCCGTCAGCCATCACACATCTACAAAATACGCAATAAGTAGCTTCATATATCGGATTTGGTGAGATTGAACTTCATCCAAAAAAACCCTTACAAAATTCAACTCGATTTTGCTAAAATAAGGGATTATTTATTACAAAGGCATAGATTAAATAGGTTTCAATGAAATACATGCCTTCAAACAAACAATTACACATGAACCATATTTTTGTGAAAAGAAAGCGAATAAGAGGAGCACCAATGTTTGAGTAAGCTTTGGCTATATACACGTTCTCAAAAAATTTCCACAATAATTAAGAAAAGCAGGACGACCAAAGTCTCACACACAACAATATACCAACTTCATTGGAAAATGAAAGTAGGGCCGTTAATTCCAGAGAAAATGAGTACCTATATTGCCGCGATGCCAGAATAAGCCGGAAATCAGACTCGCCCCTCGTCGGCCGCAACTGTAAGTCATGCCGGAAGACTCAAGCTACGGTTCAATCACTACTGCTGTTGAGCTAGGAATTGTGTTGTACCATACTTAAATATGATATTGGGAGAGAAGAAAGAGAAAAGGACTGAACGAGAATTTCACTAATTGTGTAAGGGCATTTTTGTCGAACAACGTTTCCTTACTAACATGCTATCAATTGAACCAAACACATTTCCTAATCGCATGAATTTAACATGGAAAACCAAACACCTAGTTGTGATAATTAAACCGGGCGAATCTATGCTTATTTTCTTGCCTAGAATCTCTCACCCTTTTATCTCACCCTTCTTATCAAACGAACCCTTAATTTCTGCCTCATCATTAATACATCCAATAACTTATTTTTTATTTAATTATTATAAATAAAAACTTCTAAAATCTTGTTTCATCACAAAGGGTGACATTTTTATCGAGATGGAATGGATAATTAGTAGTGAGTATCGTTATTGCTTTTGTTTAAGGAAACATAATTATTATTTGAAATCCAAGAAAATAGTACTATAAAAAATATATAAAAAAAAGTTATCAATTGGCATGGTCTATATGGAGGTAGTGTTATTTAAACCAATTTAAATTTCAGCAATTTTATTGTTCGAGTTTGTGGCATTAGGTTTGGTTCGTTTACCAATAGTGGTGGGAGTTATTTTTTCCATTAAATTTTTTAAACATAAGAATAATTTAATAAATGACTGATTCAAACTATTACCATATTCCATCTTCCATATTCCTTATTCCATATTCCATATTCATATAGGCCAAAATATGGGGCCTTCAATCCAAGTGACCCGACACAAACCCACCAACCACCCTTCGATTCAACCATCAAATCCTAGCCGTTCAAATTAGTCGGTTATCGACTATAAAAATGACGTCGAGATCTCGTCTAATACCCTTTTACGCTCCTTAAAAATTAGGGTTGCTGTCTCAAGTTCGAAATTTTGAATTACAAGGTTGGATTTCATACTTCTGTCAGCCCTATGTATAAATAAATTATTTTGCGAAGGTGTTTTTTTTATTTTTATTTTCCAGTTTCGTTATTTGTCGAATTGATTTTGTTTATTTTATTTTAGTTTCCTGCTTGGTGTATTGTGTTCTGATGTTCTGGTTGTGTGTTAAGTTCAATCCGGCGGTTAGATTTATATTAATCCTCAAATTGTTCTATTGGGGACTGGATTTGCTTCTGTTGCAGAACTACGGCTACTGGGCATCTAATTTTCCCCTCTAATTTCAACTTCGTTTTCGGGCGTGTTATAGGCTGTCTGCATCAAAGGTGTTTGAAGCACGGTTCTACCGATGGTTAATTTTTTTTTTTTTTTTTGCCCACATTGAACCTCCCCCCCACCCCCCGCCCGCAAAAAAATAATAATAAAAAATAAAATAAAATAAATAATTAAAATAAAAGAAAACGGACAGAGAGACCTTCGCAGTTTGGTGTAATTGGGTTTAGTTGAAGGATCACACTGATGTATTAATCTGCGGCATATTCATTCATTCCCTTATGAAATGGTTTTTACAGCGTGTTTTATCTTCTATCATTTTAATGTACAGCCCCAACACTATCTAACAAGTTGCCACATCTGTCTTTGGGCTTTAACAAGTGTCAATTTGAATCTGCAGCTCTAAAATGCCTCGTTACGAGGACAGGTATGGGGCCACTACTCGCCTCTATGTTGGTCACTTGTCCTCTCGGACCAGATCCCGGGATCTTGAGCATGTGTTTAGTAGATATGGCAGGTAAAAAATTGGCCTTTTCTTATCATATCTTGATGTTTAATTAGTGCTGTGTTTCCTCGACAATTTTAATATTTATGCTTCATAATGCTTTTTACAAATTGGAATTGTACTTTTTCTGTACTTTGTGGATTATCTACTTTTGCTGATACCTCTAGCTCCCTGATTAATGGTGGAACTCTGTAGACGATTGTAGCTTTCCCTTGTCATACAAATTTTCTTCAACATAAAATATAATTTCTTCATCCTGATTCTAGTACCTTTTGCGAAAGATTTTGCTATGTCCATTCTTTATCCTTCCCTCCAGGGAAAATGAGGAAATTGAAAATGGTTACTTTAGTCTTACTTACTTGAATTTGTATGTGCTGGTATTAACTCAATATCTGTTATGAGTCGCCTGAACTAAGCATGTCCAAGTATATGTACTTTTGGTTTATTCTCCCTCTATCGTCGCACTACATCGGAGGTCTGCTATCTGGGTATAGCTTCGCTTCCCACCTCTTACTAAGAGCATAGATGCTTTCCAGGCATGGTTGTTGCTTAGGCATCATTGTGATCTTGTTTTTTGTGAAGGAAAAAAATGTGTCTTAGGTTCCTTTGAGTTTGACTTTAATGATTCTATTGAAGGTTTCTGAGCCTTTGCCTGACCTGGTGGTCAATGGTGGGAGGGTGGACTATGCCTGACCTGGTGGTCAATGGTGAGAGGGTGGACTTGGTGGAATTTGTTGCCGATTGTTAGAAGCCTTTGGCGATTTTCTATGTTGTCTTTGCATGTTTTTATGGAATTTGCCACAATCAAACTGGTGTTTAGTTCGTCTTGAGGACCAAGTTTCATGCACTGCAGTTCGTAAGTAGTTTTGATGGCCTTACTGTTTCTGGAAACCATTTCCGCAGAGTACGTGATGTGGATATGAAGCGAGACTACGCCTTCGTCGTATGTACCATCTCTCTCAGTGTTCGTGAATGTTTTTTGAAATACTTTTAACCTTCATCTTAAGATCAGTTGATCACATGTTTCTCAATTACACCATTGGGTTTCTTGTTGGCGAATTTTCTTCTTCACTTGCTCAGGAATTCAGTGATCCACGTGATGCTGATGATGCTAGATATAATTTGGATGGGCGTGATGTGGATGGACGCCGCATTATCGTGGAATTTGCTAAGGGTGTAAGTCACTTGTAGCCTTCCCTTGTTATATGTTTGCAATGAAGAGATATAAAAGCTGCCTTTCTTTTCCTTGTCATATACCTGTTATGAAGATATAAAAACCGCCTTTGAGAAACAGCTGCTGCTTTTCTGGATGAAGTCATCATGATCCATGTCTAGTTTTGTTGGTTTAGGTTTTATGGTAGAATACCATGTTGCTAGCATTACCTGCCTGAAACTTATTCCAGATAGAACTCAGGGACTTTACTGTTCCCTCTGACATTGCATGATACAAATACAGGTGCCACGTGGGCCTGGAGGGGCTCGGGAGTACGTGGGCAGAGGTCCTGCTCCAGGTTCTGGCCGCTGCTTCAATTGTGGCATTGATGGTCATTGGGCTCGTGATTGCAAAGCTGGAGATTGGAAGAATAAGTGTTACCGCTGTGGGGATAGAGGTCACATTGAGAGGAACTGCCAAAACAGTCCTAAGAAGCTTAGGTATGAATTTTGGCTGTGGCTTCATAAATTGATATTTTCCCCCCATATTTTACTTGCTTGAATTTGTCTCTTGTTTTATGCTTCAAGTTGGTAAGTTTCCTGTCTTGATTAGATCTTGCTGAATTTTTATCATTATTTGTAGCATCTAATTTTTCTTTATGTCATGGTTATGCTTCAGTAGTGGACGTGGTCGAAGTTACTCACGATCTCCTGTGAGGTCGCGTTCTCCTCGCCGCGGTGGCCGCAGTAGAAGTGGAAGTTTCAGCAGAAGCCGCAGTTACAGGTTTGAGCTCTTGGCCTTTCACAAATTATGGGATGTTAAGCTATTTTTTAAATAATCATCGGTTCCTTGATCCTACCCTTTTTGACTGAATGTTATACTGTGTTCAGCCGGTCAAGGTCCCCTGCTGCCAGGAGAGGACGTGATGCTGATTACAAAGAAAGGAGGTCAAGAAGCCCGCGTGATGGAAGCCCAGTTCATAAGAGTGTCGCGTCTCCTACTAAATCAAGGAAGCTCAGTCCTATGCCTGACAGGGATGCGCCAAGAGAGCGAAGTGCTTCTCCTAGTAGAGGCCGGGTGGAGATGGAGCAAGATGGGTACAATAGTGATAGCCCAAAGGTGACCAGCCGTAGCCCTGTGAGTCCTGCAGCTAGGAGGTATGATGAGAGTCCTTATGAGGAAAATGGCCGCAATCGCAGCCCTAGCCCTAGAGAGGACAGAAGCCCTGTTGAGGATGATGATCCAGTACGCTCTCCCCGAGGCAGCGCGTCTCCTTGAAACTATTCATAATGTGGAACGCTTGGGATTTATGTATTGTCTCTGCTCTACACTTTTGTGTTGGCATTTTGTGAAGTACTAAAACTATGGTGCTATCTTGAGCTGAGGATCGAGTAACTTCAAAGTTTGTCTTTGCGGACTGTAAGCTTTTATGTGTCGTGATTTATCGTGAAGCTTTAAGAGCAAATGATGAAATGGCGTAGAAGTCTAAAGTCTCAGATGTGTAGGTTATTAATAGTTTGTGATATTTGTCCTGTTGTTTGACTAGAGTCACTTGTGATTGATATTAACGAGAATGATGGTAATTCCTCGATTAGTTCAACCAAAGTTTCTTTCGAAATTCATTTTATTTGGAGGGGCCACCATAGTTTCAGAAGTTCTTGAAGACTTGTTGCAATGCAAAATTACCCCTATAAAGTTTTGGTAGATTTAATTAATTTTACGATAGAGTTTGTACAAACGTAGCAACCTCCATGACTTGAATTTCATTATACTAGCCCTCATGTGATGCACGAGCTTATAATTTACTTAATGTGATAGAGATTACGACCAGTCAATTAAAATTGTCTTATTTTGTAAAATAATTAACACTTTCAATAACAACAAAGTAATAGGATTCAAGGTTTAGAAAGAGAGGGAGAGAGAGAGTAAAAGAGTTTATAGGCATATAAGTTGCATCATTGGTAAAATAGTATAAAACCAAGTCATAGTTACGTCTGTGATGAAATGATTTACAAGTCATATATAAATTTAGTTGAATAAATATTATCACTTGATAAATGTGAATTATTAGATTTAAGTATTATAAACAAATTATTTAATTAATAAATTTGATTGCAATAATATATTATATCATCAGTTTATCAGAGAAACTTTGTTCCTAAGTAGATTTACAGCTTTGTTGTAAAGTTTTTTTTTACACTAACACTATACTTTCTATTATGCATTTTCTGATTTTTTGTAATTTCTTTCAAATTTATACCACAAAGTTCCATTTTGTGGTACAATTTGGCAATATGTGCCACAAAAACGTAGATCTACATATTTTTTGGGTAAAACTTTCTTTTCTATATTTTTTGAGTGTTACTATTTTTTTATTATATTACATTACCGAAAGAAAAGAGAGAATGATAGAAAGCGAAAAACCGAAAGAAAAGAGAGAATGGAGTGTGTTTTCTCGTGTATGAATGGATGCTTTTTCTTTTTTCTTTTCTTTGAGCTTTCATGGTGGGAATATCTAATCAAATGGAGAGAAGAGAATTGCATATTGATGCGTATTCTAGAGCAAATAAATCAATGCAAATTATCACTCTCAAGTATAAAAATAACCCTAAGAATACCTAAA
>JAYDZE010410464.1:0-16785 GCA_034509125.1 Monilaria moniliformis | reverse complement strand
GTGTAGAGAAGGACAGACAGGTTTTAGATAGTAATAGTTATATTTATATATATATATATATATATATATATATATATTTTATAAGTTATATATATATATATATGTATACATTTACAAGAAAAACGTTTAAGTTCTTACAGGGTCTAACCTATTGGTTGGAGATTGTATATTAATTTTGTTTTCTGCAGATAAATAGATTATGATTGTGATAATGTAGTGTGGAGAAACTAGTTTATTTTGGGTGGTATACAAGAATAAAGAGTGGTTTAACATTTTTCTGATTTTTTATGTTTTTTTGTATATATATTTATATTTATTTATTACAAGATTATGGGAGTTGTGTGTTCTAGGCAGGGGATATAAGTTGCTGCAGCATATGCAGTCGATCCAATGATTCTACTTTGTAGCATCAATAAAATAAAAAATATTAAGATAATAATTTTTATGGATAAGGATCATGACAAGAATGAAGACCCCAAAATTAAAAAATGAAAACATATAGTCCACAAGCTTAAGACAAAATACCAGAGCTCAAAATCTATTCTTTTTACATGCCTATTTGAACAGCTGACGGCAGCAATAAGCTAAAATGCCCCATTATGAAATAGAGCAATGTTCAAAAGGGAATGATGGATGATAGTTACATTTATCTTTATTTAGACCTTTGCTTGTATGGCAAAAAGTCTTGGCAGGCAAGCGTCCCAATTCATAATAATAATAATAATAATAATAATAATATTTATAATTATTATCATCATCGTATATCATGAACTGGGATGGCTAAGGATGATGCTTTTGACAGTGACTGTGTCCTTTCTACTTGAATTATTACAGAATAATTATCAATGTCAATTAAAGTTCAGGTTTTTTTATCCCTTCATTTACTACACAAATACGTGTCAGATAGATGTTGCACCGGAAGCTGGAAACAAGGGATTTAGTATTTAAGTTTCACCTTGCCTGGTGCTTAATCTATAAATGTAAATAATATTTGTAACTGAATTTTAATATCGATCTTGAAATAGCTACCCATAGATTTAATTATAAACGACCAACTGAACAGAAAAAATAGGGGGGCGAAATGCCAACAGAGAATTTTATAAGTGTGTGCGGAACGGCCCAACTTAGCTTAATTGAATATCTATTGGGCGTGACTATATTGCAAATTCTACAGTAAATAGATATTTTGAAGAGGCCCAGTGTTGCTCGGATATTCATATGGTCCAAAAGGATGAAACGAAATTTGTGAAGAAGAAATGAAAGAGAATGGAAATAGACTTGTTCTTTACTCATTTCCATGTCGACGCACTAAGAAAAGAGAATCTTGGACTTGCAAAAAGGGCCATGGCCATGCGAGTATTTCTAATGTAAGTCAAACGACGTAGGCGAAAGAGTGGAAGTTCTACTCTGCCCGTCCACACATTAGACTTGGTGCTAATGAAATTCCTCCCTCTCTCTCTCTCTCTCTGACTGCAACTTTCCGTGTTTTGACTTTGAAAAACTCTGAATCTCTATTCTTCAGATCTCACGAATCTCACCACACGCATATATATACATATGACATCCACAACCAAATCCTAACCTCCAGCTCGGAAATCAAAACTAGTCTTCTTCTCCAACTCAACTAATTAATCATCAATGGCGGAAATCGAAGTCCCCTCATATTTTATGTGCCCTATTTCACTGGAGATCATGAAGGACCCCGTCACCATCTCCACCGGCATAACCTTCGACAGAGAAAGCATCGAGAAATGGATATTCTCTCATAAAAACCATACCTGCCCCCTCACAAAGCAGCCCCTCTCCGACGCCGATCTCATCCCCAACGTCACCCTCCGCCGCCTCATCCAGTCGTGGTGCACCCTCCACGCCTCCCACGGCGTCGAGCGCCTCCCCACCCCCAAGCCCCCCGTCACAAAACCCCAGCTCCTCACGCTACTTCGCCGCCGCCGGCACCACCCCCCAAACGCAGATCAAGTGCCTCCACCGCCTCCGATCCATCGCCTCCACCAACCAAACCAACCGGATTTGCATAGAGAATTCCGGCGCCGCCGACTTCCTTGCCACGCTCGTCGTTGGAGCGTCGGTAGAATCTTCGGAGGAGGCTTTGAGCATTCTCTACAGCCTCCAGCTATCGGAATCCGGCCTCAAATCCCTATCTTCTAAATCCGAGTTCATCGCCTGCTTAATCAGATCTATGCAATCTTCTAATTACGAATCGCGAGCATACGCAGTCATGATGCTGCAATCAATCGCGGAAGTCGCCGATGATCGATCTCACCTAATCAATTCAAATCCCCAAATATTAGTCAAATTAATTCAAATCCTAAAAGACCAGATCTGTAGAAAAGCGACGAAATCGGCGCTGAAGATGCTCATCACGATCTGCGCATTGGGAAGATATAAAATCAAATCAGCAGAAGCTGGATTGGTCGGAGTGCTGATCGATCTCCTTCTCGATTCCTCCGATAAAAGGTCGTCGGAGATGATGCTGACGGTGCTCGATTTGGTGTGCCAGTGCGCGGAGGGGAGGGCGGAGCTGCTCCATCACGGCGCCGGATTGGCCGTGGTCTCCAAGAAGATACTTAGGGTTTCGCACGTGGCGAGCGAGAGGGCGGTGAGGGTTCTGCACTCGGTTTCAAAGTTCTCGGCGACGGTGGCGGTGTTGCAGGAGATGGCGCAGATCGGAGTGGTGGCGAAGCTGTGCTTGGTGCTGCAGGTTGACTGTGGGGTCACGACGAAGGAGAGGGCGAGGGATATATTGAAGTTGCATGCGAGAGCGTGGAGGAATTCTTCATGCGTGCCTAATACTTTTGTTTCTTTGTGTCAATCTTGAGATCATGGCCTTTAATTGTTGCATACATTTTTGTTATGTGTATAGATTGTTACTTTAGTTACAAGAGATTGTAGGGATATTGATTGATTTGTAGATTGGGCAAGCAAAATAGTGCCCACTTTCTTAGATGAGTTTTTTGGGAAGCTGAGTCTTGGGTCGTATGATTGATTATTATTATTTGAGCGAAATGCTAGAAAAATCATTAAGTTTGGTTAAATTATGTTTTTAGTTTGAAAATTAGCCGTTAATATCATGATTTATACATTTTTTTGCAATTGTCCAATGGCAAAAAATTTAAGCGGCCTACTTCACTTAAATTATTGACGTGGCACATACGTGTCTTAAAATTAACAACATGGCTAAGTATGTGGAAATAAAGAAGGGGAACTAAACCAGCGTTGCAAAACGACGATGTTTCTAGAGAAGAAAACGACGTCAATTTGCGCCAACGACTTGTCTTCAATTTAGGGATAGAATTTGTTGAGTTAGATTATTATTCACAGCGACATTCCTCCGCAGAAGACACCGAAAGCTTTTTTCTTACCCGAATCTTGTGCAAATTCGCTCATTTTCTTGTCTTTTGTCGATTTGTCTCTTTAGCATCGATAAAGAAGGGTCCATCGACAAGCGGTGGTCCCAAAGGTTCAAAATGTTGAGGCGAAATAGGTAGGAATATCGGAGATTAATGAAGAAGAAAAGAGGAATATCGGAGATTAAACCTTTTTTGCCCTAATTTCGTGATGATTCATGTAAGAATGGATTTTTCTGCGAAATGACGTTGTTTTTTATGTAATGGGCCGACTTCGTTTAAGTGGCCGGACGTTTTGTCCGCGTAATATTTTCCAACTGTCACATCAGACACGATTTCACCCAAATTTTTCTCCAAGAGATAATTGTGAAATATGTATAAGTCATGATATCAGATGCTAATTTTCAAATTTGAGGATGAATCAGAATTTGACTAAATTGCATGGTCTTTCCTGCAATTTCCCTTTATAATTTCTTGCATCTTGCTCATTACTTTCAATGTTCTAATTTAACATGGAGACACTTGATAAACAGATCTAAAAGTTTTGACTTCGAAGGCACCAGTGTGACTCCAACTTTTTTTTGGCCTCAAGAATACGTACTTCATCACTAACTAGCTAGATCATCTTGAAGGAGAGGATTAATGATTTAGCTAGACTTTTGGTTGTATGCTTTAATTTTGGTTTAGTTAATTAGTTTAATATTGCTATTGAATGAGTGTGGTTTTTAGCGAGAGCATTGAATATTGTATATAATGATGTGCTAGCTGCAAGAGTAGCTTGATTCATACTATCACGTTATGGATTTTCTTTAGTTTGAATTATATTAGAGTAGGAAACGGTTAAGAGGGTTTAAAAGCCATAATTGCATTAAATTATTTGATGGGTTGACCAAGGATCAACTACCCTCCATCTTTGTAGAAATTGGAATAGATGAACAGTAATGGAATAGAAATTAACAAATCCCAGATTCCCAAATGATTGTGCTCCATGAAAGATGGCTTTGGTGGCGATTTCATAACCAAGAAAACATTGTTTGGAATTCCACCAACTCATCTATGCGTTGACATCTTGCGTAATGGCTATAATGGTTGTACAAGTCTATAAATAGATATAACGTGTACCCTCTGGTGGTAAATTCCTTTTTTAGAGTTGTCAACTTCCGTCTTTCAGTTAATTTTTGATTGGTAAAATGTGTATTGTGGGCCCAATAAATTTTTGGTTCGGGTCAGTAGGTCAGCAGAAAGAGCCCACTACCTACAAATTCAGATTGTCAAGAATTTCCCCTCCCCCCAAAAAAAAGTAAATAAATAAGTATATAATAAGATAAAGGCACGAATAGTTTTTTAATATACTTGTTCAAAGGAATAAGTCTTCAATAAAATATAGCCGCATTAGTAGAAATTGAAGAATGAGAGTTATTCAATGTGGAAGTTATGTATTAATTGCGGGATCTAAACTTCAAAAATATGCGACTTTTCTTAAGAGTATTTGTATTTTCATTGAAAGAGTCATATTCTTCTTCCCCATGTCCCAAAACTCCCAATAATTAAAACTCATATTTTTCCTTTTATATTTCTAAATTAAGTTTCTTATGCTATATTTTCTATACTTTTGGCGCTTAAATTTGTTCATCTTTTCTGATTTTTCTATTTTCTTACGCATCGATCTTGTACTTTATTTTCTGTACTTTTGGGCTTTGTACTATTAGGTCATCCTTATCCTAATCTCAAAAAAATCAGTTACAACTCAATTTTCAATTGCCACGTCAAAATTTCATTTTTTCAAATTCGAAAAATACTTAATTAAAATTTGAAATTACTTAATTTAAAATCCTAAATTACATTAATTAAAATTTGAAAATGACGTAATTGAAATTCCTAAACATTACATAGATAAAAAGTAAAAGTACTTCATGTTCCAAATCAGTTGGAACGTGCCCAAATTTCTTTGATAAGATCTTGTTGGAGTCAGCCGTAAGTTCGTTCTTCCCGAAGAGAAGCACGTCGACTCAGATCATCTCGAAATTCAAGCGGTGCATCTTGAGATAGATTCTTGTTGGCCACTCCCGAGTTAGATACGGCTTTGTCGTCGTCCCAATTAGCCGCGTCTTCTCATTCATCCTCGATTATCATGTTATGCATGATAATACATGCATAAATGATGTCGGCGATACATGATTGTTGCCACATACGCATCGGACCTTTCACTATGGTCCAATGTGCTTGGAGAACAATGCTCTCTTCGGGTCTGTGAGACACATAATCATTTTCACGAACACTGGCCATTTTGGATATATGTCATCGGCCAAGTAGTATCCCATGTTGTATCTTCGCCATTGGCTGTGAATTCGACAACCGGTTCCCGACCAATGCATACGTTGTTGAAAATTGGTGACTGGTTCAAAACATTGATGTCATTGTTCGAGGCGGTCACGCCAAAGAATGCATGTCAAATCCATAAACATTGATCAGCAACCGCTTCTAGGATTATCGTTGGATGGGTGCCCTTATATCCACTGGTGAAGCCGCCTCTCCATGCCGATGGGCAATTCTTCCACTCCCAATGCATACAGTCGATGCTGGCGAGCATACTGGGAAAGCCGTAACGCCTCTCGTGCATCCTACACCGTGGGACATCTCAGATACATATCGCGGAAGGCCTCGACAACACCGCGACAAATTGTTCTGAGGCAATCTCGGTCCCTTGCTTCTAAGACATGGAGGTACTCATCGAACATGTCCAATGAGGTACCGTATGCTAGCTGGCGAATCGCCGACGTGCACTTCAGCAGCGTCGAGAGTCCGTAGCGGCCTGTACCGTCGGGGCGCTGCTGGAAATACTCGTCGATTCCTTCCAACGTGTTTACAATGCGCAGGAACAAGAATTTGCTCATGCAAAACCGTCGACGGAACACAGCTGTACCCCATCGTGCCTCGTCGGAGAAATAATCTGCGACGAGGCATTGATCGATAATTTCACGCTCCCGGTGTCTGTACGTCCTCGGAGCTCATGGACGCACAGCTCGAGCCTGCTCAGACTCCTCCTATGGTGCGACTTCAGCGCCAATTCAATCATCTTATCCATTTCATCTGAATCAAAATTAGAATCATCATAATTTGAATCCATTAAAATGAGATGAAAATAGTGGAAGAAAAGTGAGGAATAAAATTAAGGAAGAAAGAGGAAAAAAAGTGAGGAAAGTGAGAAGAAGAAAGATGATTTTATAGAAGGGATAATCAATCTCATTACCTCCAGTTGCACCACAAAATACACCTACCACACAATAAATAAATAATAATAAATTAAAGTGCGGTGGAAATGCGGCGAATGGGGGCTGCAGCACCGCCGCAACGTGGCGGCCACAGCCCTGCAACCTGCGCTGAAATCCTGGCTGCAGCGAGATCCACTTCCCCACCATCCCCGTCCCGATGCGGTCGCCCCGTTTTCCACGATCTTTGCGGCAGCGTTAACACTGCCCTTATTCTTAATTTAGTATAGTTTTTTACTCAAGTATTTTCTGACTCGTTTATTTTCATTTCGTTTTTTTTTTTTTTTTGCTCTTATAGTTTTTATAATCCAACTTTTCTTTATTTTTAATATTTTGAAGTATTTCTGAAGTTTTATTTTGTGGATAATACAATTTCTAGACATGATTCCCATATGTACTTCACGCAAACTATATATTTAAAATGTATGATGTAATATAAATTCCAAGAAAAAACTTGTATATATATAATTAATTCCAGACGTGCCAAGGAAAAAAGAAAACAACATAAATAACTATATCGAGTGTTGTGATAGATTATTTAGGTTTACTATTACATTATATGTGCGTGTCTATATATATTTGCAAGCACTATAGATGAAATAAGGAAGTTACCATATTCATTAAATGAAATACAAATTATATTCCTACAAAATAGGAATTATATTATTATTGCGGTTTTGACCATTTACTATATTATTATTTATTCAAAATAATAATTATAACATAAATACACGTGTCATTATATTAGTCGTTAGATCTATTAATTCTACCGTTATTATTTAGTCTCTATTATACAATAAGATTTGCAACTGATTTGAATACACCTATATATATATATATTAAAAGCATTATATATTGATGTTAACACAGTACAGTAATCTGGTGCTGGATGAAAGATTCAACTTGGCAGCCAAAGATATGTATGATAACCATCTTCTTAAATTAATTAATCAACCAGCCACAGAGGCTCCTGACGAGAATGAGGTTCAAATCAGTTTAGTCTGCGCATTATAAATAATTCGGTGTCTTAGCTTCATCTATATGTAAATATATATACATATATATAGAATTATATTGAGAGAAAGAGTAATCAATAACCCTAAACCCTAGTTCATGCATCATTCATTCATTCATTGTATGCATTAATTAATACAACGTAGTTTGACAGCAAAATGATCTACTCTAAGCCACCACCCATAGCAAGCATAGAGACTGCCCCTCTCTGTCTCTCTCACACACACACACAAATATAATTAGAGTTTCGAGATGATGAAGTAAATAAATTGTGGATGAAGTGTTTGACAAATAATCCAGTATGATTACCCTGAATATTTTCTCGGATCATGTGCTTCTGGGATCATGTGTAGCACTAAAATCTATGTTTGGTGTTCCAACTTCCTATGCAATATTTAAATCTTCAATTACTCCAACTGCATTGATTAATATTACTCATAATTATATTACTTAGCTACATTTGAACTACAAAAGTGAAATACAGAAGTAAAAAAGTTACATCCAATTAATATTATTGGAAATATCACAGACATTTCTTTCCAAACCCCCTGTTTTACATAATGTTATTTATCACACCAACGTGCCATAATATTCATTACACTACAATGTTATATATTATTGTACACTATATTGTATGCTACATTAAAAAAGTATCATTAATTGTACGCTATAATCATATTATATACTTGATATATTTCTATATATACTAATACTAAAACATAATTCATATAATACATATGCAATTGTTGTAAAGTAATGACGTAATAGTATAACATAGATTGAATTGCATAAAGTATAAGCACACTTATATGATAATAATTGTATGATGTAATGTAACATATATAACATAAATTCCCAACTGGCCTAAAGCATAAGAACTGTACTATGTACAGTTATGATCACCTCACAAATGTATGTAGGCACTGATTAACATGCACGGGACTATATTGTAGGTGCACTAAGCTAGTTGAGCGCTATCTGTAATATTTATAATTAAGTTATTGAATTATGGCTATATTAATTATTAACTCTTTATTTTCTTTACAATATCTTTTGAATGGCTACTTGGGCTTCAATGTACACAACTAAAAATATAAAACCATCTTTTATCACATCAGACAATTAATGCAAGCGTTACATAAGATTTTGGACAATTAAAACTGAGTTCCATTTTGAAGCCCTTAATTTAAACTTAAAATTTTATATTGCCATCCATACATGAATCCGTTTTTGTTCTCCAATGGCTAGAGTAACGGATCGATCTATGTGGAAGATAATTCCTACTTTCTTGAATTTGGTATTTAATTATGACAGAGTTTGGAATTCCCAAATCAATTTAAAAAACTCTAATTTATCGAGGGGAATGCGCAACCATTCTCTATAACAATGATCAATGCCATCCTATGTTTACAAATTCGGTTAGAGCTCATTATTGTAAAACGATGTTTCGCTTCATATGCCACAATGTATAATAATATATAGAAAATTTTGTGTACATTATTAAATCTATCTCCATACATAATGTTGTATAAAATCGAAATCCAAAAAAAGTGAAAAAGATTGTTAGTGTGACAACTAGTACTTGTGCTAAAAGGTTAACATTAACAGTCTAAAAAACCTCGATTTTAGAAGATAAAAAGTTCAATGATTCCAAAATCGAAACTTTCTATCTGATTAATTAACTAATCGAGACAATTCTTCACAATAGTAACTCTCCCTCTCTCTCTCTAATATATATAAAGATCGCAACTTTTGTGTTCGTAAAATAAAATGATACATGGTGAACCGTGAAACTAATACCCAATGGAATTGCAAAATGATGAATGATATGTATCATGTTCATGTATACATTGTATATAACACAATTCAAATCAAAACTTTTAATAAAGTATATAATATTCTCACATTCAATTTTGGCCTATACAAAATATAAAACATTTATCAAAACACAAACGTATACAATTTAAGCTCAAAATCAAGACCTGAAAATAGCTTCAAGATTCAAGCCACTACTAAAAGGGCTCAACAGCTCCGAATTCTGGTGAGTCGCTTCAACTTCATCTCGCCCCGAAGGCAACATTTGGTTGTGCAACATCATATCCGAACTCGGCCACACCATCCCTTCCACCGCCACCGGCAACGGAGGCAACACATGATCATCGCTCACACCTCCCAAACTACTCCCCGCCGCCGCACTAAACTGCTGCTTCGAAAACGCCGCGTCGAGGCCGCCGAAAAACGTCGAGTTATTCCCAATTCCGTGCCCTAATAATTGCATGTCCGAAAACCTAATCGGAAACGACCCACACTCGAAAAATCCACTCTCCTGAGGCAAATGCGAGCTGATTTGATTCAAATGGAAGCTCGAAAACTCGACTCCGTCGGGGAGCGCGTCGGCGTAGTGATTCTCAGGCTGCCGCGGCGGCTGATTGAGAAAATTCGCGTAGACCGCCGCGAGATCAATGCTGGTCGAAGCTCCGCCGCCGCCGCCCGTGGCAGCGGAGGTGGAGTCGATCGATTGGTTATTAGCGTGTGGCGCGGCGGCGCGTATAGATTTCCCTCTCCTGGTCTTCCGGCAGCCGCCGCCGACAGGGACGTTGCGGAGCGAGCCGCCTTTGGTCCAGTAGCGGCGGCAGCTCTTGCAGAAGTAGCGCGGCTGAGTTAAGCTGTAGTTGTTGTAGTAGCAGAATTTGGTGTTGGAGGAGCCGCAGCGCGGGCACGCCGGTGATAACTCGATGTTAGGCTTCCATCCCCTTTCCATCCCAATACATATATATTCATGGGTTAGATCGAGACGTTTCTCTCTCTCAATAACGTCTGCGGATTGAGGAGAGAGAGAGGGAGACATGGGAAGGAAGGGAGTTGTTGAGGGTAAGTAATATGAAATGGGGGACTGGGCTAGGGCATGCGCACGTGTGGGAGAGGTGACTACAACCTAGGCGGAGGCGAATGCTCGGTGTCGGTGTTAGGGACACGTGGTGGGGTGTAATTGGCGAGGAACGGAGTGGGGTGGGGGCAAAGGCCTCGAGAGGGCCAATGGGGTTGCTTTCTATAACAGACAGGTTGGGATTAAATTAGAGTATAAATTGGAGGATTACAATGTTTGTGGAATTAGTGATGATACGTTGTTTTCAGAAAAGGGAGAAACTCCATTTGTATTACATGTGGATTGCCGATGGAGCTCCCATGTCGTCACTTTATAAACTTAGGGGTGCTACATATGCTAGGATTTTGATTTTGTCTTTCGTTACACGCAGTATTACTGTTAATTTGTTAATGATGTAATTATTGTGTATCCATGAAATGAATGGATTAGAATGGTGGACATGCAGATTTGATTTTCATACTTTCGATTTTGATAAATTATCTTATTTTCACGTTGTTAATATATCTTAGTAAGAAAAATCCACATCAAGATGTCTGAAAATTAACCGGGTTAGATTTGAAAAGAAAAATAATTTATTAGGTATATTTTTATCGATATTTAAAATTTACGGGGTTAGATTAGAAAATAAGAACCATTAGGTTAGATTAGTATATTTGGCCAATTTATAATATATTTTTAGTTATGAATATTATTTAAAAATATTACTAATTGAAACCTCAATTTGGTTATAATGCAATGCAATTTCGCATTTGTTTATATTTTGATTCACTTATAATTTAGGTTTAACATTTATATTTATTTATTTAATGTGGATGGCACGGGCGGACGTAGTAGTTGTCAAATCAAATTCTAAACTCCACCACCCAAAATGTCTCTAAATTTAATTCTTGCTATTGGAAAGAAATTGCTACTGCATCAAAATAGGAGCGTGAAATCCGAATTTAGTAAAATCATCATGGTAACTAAGGAACAAGACTTTCAATTTTTGTTTTCAGTAATCATTCTACAATCAAAATATGAGAAGCCACGATGTTCAGTATCTTCATTATTGGGTCTGATGCAGATCGGCAAGCTTTGATATATTTGGATTGTTTGGATCGGCGCAAACAGGCCTGGGGAGTATATTTTAGCTGCATATTTCACTTACTTTACTTCTGCGGATTTCCATAAGTTTGCAATTACATATTTTGAGGACAACTATATAAGCTTATTTCTTAGGGTTTTTGCAGCTTTTTGGAATTTTATGTCAAAGCATCGAAACCATTGTCGGCATATTCATTATCAATGACAAGTGATTTTTGTTTCTGATGGGTTGCATTTTCCCGATTACGCTTATCTTTACATCAAGGTCCATTATTAGGACCCGTGAAGAAGAGATCTGCGGTGTAATCCAGATCTTGTTCTTCAATGTAATTCGAAGGTCGTTCAGCAAATTGTGATCGTCATCCATGATGGATATAATTGCGAAGAGAGAGGAGAAATGTAATTGATTGCGAGGAGAGAGAAGGAATGGAAGAGATAGAAGTTGTGGAAGAATATCAAATTGATAAGCAGACGCCCTAATTTTATATGTGAATTAGTTATCAGTCACAATATGCCGAATTTCTGTGAAGGCGATAAGGGACTCTGCGACGGATAGTGGTGATCAAAATATCCGAAATTCGGATATTCTAATTGAATCAAATCGAAATTTAAAATTTAGTTTGAT
The DNA here is from genome assembly GCA_034509125.1 of Monilaria moniliformis. NCBI lineage: Eukaryota > Viridiplantae > Streptophyta > Magnoliopsida > Caryophyllales > Aizoaceae > Monilaria > Monilaria moniliformis. The sequence goes on along the minus strand of JAYDZE010410464.1, from coordinate 4,542 downwards.
GTTTTTTGGACTTCGGTTCAATCCGTTTAGATTTTTGGCGAATTTCGAATTTTCGGTTCGGATCGGTTCAAAACCGAAAACTGAATTTATATTTACTATTATAATTTATATATATATATATATATATATATATATAGTTCGAATTTTAGGTTTTTTCAGTTTGGATAGATTTTCATAGTCAGATTTCGGTTCTTTAGGTTCGGCTTTATGGATAAATCAGTTCGGTTCTATTTCAATATTTATAAATTTTTTATTTTTGATTCGGTTCATTTTGGGCAAAAACCGAATCGAAAACTGAATGCCCACCCCTAACAACGAGTAGGGGGAGAAAAGCCGCTGAGCACGACCAGTGGGCATGCTGCGTTGAGGGGGTGGGAGCCGGCGGTTTTCGCTGCAAAAGCAGCCAGATGTCCGAGCGCGCACGCTGCGTCTCGGCCAACCGCAACGCAAAAGTTGCACACCCGCTAGGCCTTCGATTGGACCGATTTTAATTATTATTATTTTAATAAAATCAAATTTTCGATTTATTTTTCTTTTTTCTTTTTTTCAAAAAATAACGTTTTTAAATGGTAATATGACAAATTTTTGCTTTTTTGCTTTTTAATTTCATCCCTTCCTATAAATACATCACTTCTCTCCTCCATTCACACCTCAAAATTATCATCTTCTTCAATTTCTTTTTATTTTATCTTCCAAATTCTCCCATAATTTCTTGAATATTTATCCAAATTTCACTATGTTTGACATTCTCGGCCAATTCTAACAATATTTTCAATATCTAATATCTCAAAGAATAAATCCAAAAATTTATGCTTTCCATTCAAACAACATGTCTACCTTTTGGAATGGCTTCTCAACCGACATAGTCCTTGTCTCCCTGTCTCAACTAGTTGTATTCCATGATCTAGACCGCATCCAACTTTCCGGTGAATTGGAGGATCCCACCTGAGTTGTCCAAGTTTCATTCACCGCGAAGGAAACCATGAGAAATTTTGTAGTCTGTGTGGATATTAGCGAAGATCCAATCATCGCCAACCAACAAAAAACATCGGCTTTTTGGGAGAAAATTGCAAAGATGTACAATTTGGTACGCCATCGAGGCACCCATAACGCAAAGCTCATATGTTTCGAAGCCATTTTGATAGAGCTAACCCAGAAATCCAAAAGTTTTGCGATCTGTACAACAACTTTGAATCACAAAGGAAGAAGAACGCAAGTGGTTGGATATTTTAAAATGGATAATAGCCACCTATCAGGACGAGATCAAGATGGCTTTCAAGTGCGGAATGACTTAGGAGAAGGTTCGCCATTGCGAAAAGTGGGCGGACAACGAAGCGGCCGGACCGAAAAGAACAAAGCACATATCCAACAGCAAATTCTCCACCAGCAGCTCGACCGACCTCGTTCCGAGCTATAACGCGAGTGGGAGCGTTGGTGTGAAGCCGAGTAGGAGCCGTCCGATTGGACAAAAGGTGGTTAAGCGCAAGACAGAGAGGAAGGCGCCGACCACAAGCAATGTAATAGGGAAAGATAGAAAGGAAATGACAGCGGCAATTAAAAAAAAAGACCAACAACAACGAGAGCGCTTTGTGGAATTTGTATTAAAAACTTTACAAAGACACGTCTCATATGGATGAGGAATGAAAGCAAAAGCACTGCCAATTTTTGCAAGGTCTCGAGGCGAAATTGGAATTCTCTTAGTTGTAGTTTTTTATTTCAATTATGTAAATTTTTCTTATTTCAATTATATAAAAAAATTATTTTAATAAAATTCGTACTTTTTTTATTATCGTATCAATTTTATTAGAATATATAATAAATATACATAATTACAAATTATATGAAAAATAAAATATGACCCATGAAGGGAAGAAAATTTAAGGACACCTTATTGTGAGTGTTAAATGATAAAGGGAAAAGTATGTATGAAACTAAAATCTCATATGTCGATTGGTGAAAAAAAAAGAGATTAACAATACGAGTGTTTTTGTTTGTGTATAATAAGATACGTACAATATCATAAACTTTAAATTAATATTATATTACAAAGTTTGTCAAATAATTCATTCAATACTTAAACAACCAACTTAGTACAAAGTAGATAATATATTTATTAAAAAATGAAATTGCAATTTTCACGTAAGTGTGAAACAAACTAAGAATGCCGAAGAATTTTTGGTGGCTCAATTTTTTTATCAGATGAGGGGAAAAACCGAAAAACATTAGTTTGCCAAATTCATGGAAAGCATTAACCTATATATATTTTTTGCCTAGATGAGGGAAAAATTATTAAACTGACAAAGTTATGGAACACATGAAGCTATATATATTTTTTGCTTTTTTGTAACAGGATAGCTTATTATCCAGTTAATCTAATCATATTTTCATTTATTAATGTCAACTAATTGAAAAAGTGGGTATAATTTTCTCTTGACCCTGTCATTGCCTCAGTTTTGTTTATTAAGATTTAACTTGGGTGGTAATTACATCCAAAAAAAAAATTACATCCAAAAAAACACTTGGGTGGTAATAGGGATAAATTTATTAACATTTGTACTATTTTTAAAATAAGAGACTGAAGAGGAAAAAAAGTCCCGAGAATTAAATAAACAATAAAGCAATGTACATAGAAATTGATCTTCAAAACCAGGAGTCGTAGCTGCCTTTATGAGATACAACCGCCAGAAATACTCTATAATGGACCCAATCGCTCCTGGTAAACCATGGCAGGAAATTATCAGAAACATTATACTTAAAAATCTCAAAAATAAAATTCTCAGGATTATAGCAATCTGACAGACAACACAGAATAGCAAGGCAGATTGTGAGACATGAGCACCAATGAAACAGCAAAAGATGACTCCAAGAAATGCAGTAATTAAATCTAGAAGTACATGTCAATGTGCAAAATAAACCACTTGGTGCTGAAGCTCTATGGCCTTCTGACACTGAAGATGTTTTAGAGGACCAACAACATGCCAAGACTATGAACATATGTAATAAGCAAGATAAGTTTCAGGTATAAAATGCCAATAGCACAGGTGGGAGCATAAAACGTAGATATCATCAAACCTGAAGCATCTGCATTAACTTTGGATGCTGCTCCAGGACCTGACAAAGCTTATCCCGGTCACTCAGAAGAGACTGCAATCAAGTCAAGTCAAACGATCCACTCATAACTCTAAAATCAACTGAATTGTGTAATTATATTAGTCTCCAGCTTTAAGTACCTGAATTGCTTCAGGGGATTTAAAGAACTCTTGTAGAGACATCCCAGAATCTAGTTGCTGGGATGTTTCTCCTGATTGCTGCAAAATTCTTTGCAGCTGCTGCGGCTGTGATTTAGTCTCCTGTTGCTGCGCCTGATAATACACTTGATCAGGGGATAGTTGCGGCTGCTGCAGCATCTGGGATGGATGACCAGGAATCTGTAAGGAACCATGCAACATTGGTACGCCCAGCTCAGATTGTGGAGAAGATGCAACAGATGCTCTAAGATGCTGAGGTGGAGGACGGGGGATTTGTGGCGGCTGTAACGGCTGCAACTGTGTAGGTGTAGGTATGGGTTGGACTGAAGGCATAGAGATGGTTAGATTTTGCGAAACATTAGGCATGTTGTCTCCATGTTGTGGAACTAAATTGTTTACATAAAGATTTACAGGCATGGAACCAGGCCTGAAAAGTAATGGTTGCATCGATGGCGGGGGGTAAGAGTTTAGCATTGAGTGTGATGCTGGAAGGTTAACCAAAGGTGCACAGGAATTTTGCTGCATGTCGGGCTGAAAATATTGTGGAGATTGAGAAGTAGAATTTGCCATTGAAGGATTGCCAGAATAAGGAGGCGGTGTAGGAGGAAGTGGTGGAGGAGGTCTTGTAGATCCCGCTGGAGAGGTGTGAGATGTCCTTCCGAATTTTGAATTTTGCGCTGAGGCAGATATGGAGTTTCCAGCCGCAGACATATAATCCGACTGAACCTGCAAATCGGGAGAAGGTGAGAAACTACATGCAAGTAAGAAAAATGCAGGTACCAGTTTAAACAGCAAGTAGATCTTTGCATACATGGAAGCCTTGAGGAGCCTGAGTCTGAACATCTGGTGCAGACTTCACAAAAGATGAAGACTGACGCACACCAGGTAGCATATTTTGAGACGGCATGGATGAGAATGTTGATGGAGGTGGCATCAACGGGAGAGGAGGCTGATTCATAGGAAATTTCTGGTCATAGTAACCTTGCAACCCTGGACCACTTTGTTGTAGAGGTGGTTGGGAATATAAGTGAGGTTGCATCCTGGAATCAAGAGGAAATCGTGCTGCAGATGAGGGAACCTTCATGTAGATAGAAGCAGCACCTCCTGAAGTACTTGCTACTGCAGGGGATTCAGTTGCACTAAGAGGAGTTCTGATTGGTAAACTCTTAGAGACATCTGGCTGGTCAGGGAACTTCTTATCAGAGGAAATGCTCGGCTCTCGAGTCAGGGGCATCTCTGAACGAGATGCAGACATCCTTGATGAATACTCACTCGGCGTGTTTTCATCCATGTT
>JAYDZE010410353.1:0-16785 GCA_034509125.1 Monilaria moniliformis | reverse complement strand
ATTATTAATTATAACTATATTTAGTTATAATTAATAATCTAATCTTGGTCTAATCTATCCTATCAAACATACCCTAATAGTATATAATACGTTCATGGTAGATAAACATATAGCATTATCTTTGTATATTTAGACTATGATAGTAAAACAGGTGGATTTCCAGTCCGTTGAACTCTGAACTCCCGAGTCCGAAACCATGCAGACGATGAAGCACAGCTTAGTTGGTAAGACGTTTTTCCTCTAACCAATAGATCAGGAGTTCGAGTCACCACGAGAGTAAATGAGAAACCATTATTGATCCTCTTTTAAGAGGGAGAGGGAAAAAAAAGTCCGAAACCATGCACAAAATTCCGACTCCAATTCCTTACAACATTGTTTACACAACAAATTTAACCTTAATACTAAGAAACCATAAATTATTGCATAAATCTGAACTGGAGTACAGCTATACAGTGCTAAAAATGAATGAATTACACCAAAATCCTTGTTTAATAAAACATGAAGCATCAACAGTTACATTAGGTTCCCATCTTTGCACTTCCCCTCGAATCCTCTCCCTCTTCTTCTGTTCCAAGAGAATCCGTGGAAGGAAGTAGGATTTCATAGATGAGTTTAGAGACTACGTACACGTCTGACGCCGACCGGCCGTCAGCACGAACAGTGGAATACGGCATTGCCAAAGCACCACGGCTTCTTCCCTATCTTCTTCACGCCACCCTCGTTGCAGGAGGGATTTGCAGTATCGGAGGGTACGTGCGATCTGTCCATTGCCACAACCATGGGGGCTTTCCGGACTGTCTTTGACGAGGACAGCGCCCACTGCATCGCCCATATGGCGAGCGGCCTCATGTATATGAGGGAACGGAAGTGCCCGTCAGTCGTCCAGCCTTCTGGCGTCTGGAAAGCGTACCTGCATGAGCAAAGACAGGATTATTACCATCTTCGTAGAGGACGCTTACTTTCGGATTAATAAACCCTAATTGGATGGATGCACTGTAAATCCAGATGTACACAATTTTTTGCCTTTTTGAGGCAAAAATGTCGCATGTGCAGTTGATGTGACTTACCCGTATCCCTCATCCGACCAGCTGGCGAGGAATATGCCTTTAGCAGTGGTGAAAGCCTGCTCAGTCATTCCGGCATGGATCATGGTAGCAGCCACAGCATAAGTTACTCCCGTCCACACTTCTCGAGACTGCATGCAAGTTTCGTCTACCTTACCGCTCGGATGCATCCCATTAACTGCCCCGATCCTGCCTCCTTGAACTTTCATGACGTTGAAATCATGGATCTTCTGGAGCGCACTTCGGATCTTGCACTCGTCGAAAAGATTGGGCAAGCCCGATGCAGCAGTGTACCATTGCCCCGCGAGCTGATCAGCTTGGATGGATTTACTGTTACTGCTAGACCCGCTGTCGTAGTTGAAATACGACCCGTTCCATAGCTTCTCCTCGAATACAGCTTTCGCCTTTATATATTTGTTCTTGCACTTCTCGGCGAAGGCTTGGTCACCTAGCTGGACGGCCATGGTCGCAGCAGCTTGAAGCGCGGCGAGCCATAAGGAACCGCAGTAAGCACTTATGCCATGAACGGTCCAGGCGTCATATGTTTGATCCGGGAACCCGTCGTTCTCGATCATACCGTCATTGTCCCTATCAAATTGGTCCATGTAGTCTATTGCAGCGCAGATAGCAGGCCACACATCTGCTCCGAAAGAAAGATCCTCCGTTGCAGCAAAGTCTCGGTACACCTGAAGAACAAACTTCGGGTTAAGATCCTTCCACCTACTCGTGTCATGTATGTTGTATGCGTTCATCTCGTGCCATGGATCGTGAGTTCCGAGATCGTGAGGAACGGCTCCTTTCACCTTACGAATCCCGTGATTCCCCTCCGCTAAAAACTTGACTTTCCGTCTATCCTCAAACAACACGGCGTTTGCGAATTCCCGCTGTATGCTGAGCTCAATCTTTGGAAACAGCTCGAGAAGCGCAAAAGACGCGTAGAAGTGCACGTCGTATGTGCACCACATGATATACTCGACACCTTCCAGATACAGAAACCTGCCTACATCATCATCATCGCTCACGGGCTTTGGCGATTTGATAGGGGAAGCCGCGAGGGAGTTCTCTCCACCACCACTCCCACAAGAGCTTGACTCGTCTTCATCTGAACATTCTCTCAGAGCCGTATCTCCACCTCCGCTTGGATCAACATCCACGGAGGCCTCAGAATCTTCGACAGCAGTCTCATTTACAAGCCCAGCTGATTTGTGAACTATCCTTACATGTTTCTTTTTGGCTTTTTTCTCGTTCTCAATCACTGACTTGATACCAACTGAATCCTCCATCGGTAAGCCCGAGTCTGCATGAACAGCGCACAGGCAGTTAAGGAAACAAAGCAGAGAAGTTGATATGAAAGATAGAAGTTTAAAATAGTAATTAATATGTTTATTGCCTTGCAAATGAAATCTCATCTTATATGTACAATTTAAATGAAACCTCATCTTATATGTACAAATTTATCACTTTAGCTTTTTCACGCAGAAAAAAAATACATAAAGGGAGTGGAAGAAGAATAAATACCAATCCAAACTGTTCCACCAGCAACTAGAAAATAGAGCTCGTTGAACAGAGTAAATTTGTACCTGCAAACAATGCAGGTCACTCAGTTGAAGACTAATCACAAGCCAGAAAGCAAATCCTTTCTATCGAGCACTAGGAAAGAGATATCGACCACAGAATAACAACGGACAAACATTTTCGTAGGTGAAAGCTTAGCAAACACATCACCAAGGTGTTGTTAGAATTTTAACCGTTGCTTACCATTCCGGCAGTTTATCATCTTTAAGAATAGGGTTCTGCCATTTTTCAATCTCTTCCTCCCACAGCATATACTCTGAACAAGAATCAAACAAAATAAAAGGTGATTAATGCAAATCAGGATAGTACCCCTTCCTAACAATTTTGAAGCCTTTGAGTTCAAAAGAATTTGAAGTCTTAGCTTTTCTATTGATCAGTGAACAGACAATAGGTAACAAATCACTCACTTGTTAGAGAGTCGTGGACCAGGTCCTTAGCTGCATTTCTAGAAGTGCCATAGTATTTAGTATACCTCCTGTGCCCATTTGAACAAAAGAAGAAAGGACAGGTAAGAATATGCAACAACATGATAGGATTTCTTGAAACCCACGTTCTTTATCCTACTATAAAAGTGGAAAAGTAAGAACGATATAAAAGAGAATGCCAACTCAAAAATAGTAATAAAGCAAACAGCCGGTACTTGAGCTATATAAACTGCAAACAACAAAGATAAGAACCTTTACATGTAAGCAAGCACACGTGTAAATATCAGAAAAATCGACCGGAATTACCTATGGTAGGACTTCCCTTTGCAGAATTTAACTTTAGGAGATGACCAAGAAACAGCAAATGCAATTGTGCACTTCCCATGAGGCTCAACCCATGTAGAAGCAGACACTGCAGCGCAGTGGGTCTCCCCAGGTGACGACGGCATGGTAGGTCCCTTGCTCAAATTCTCTCGATCAAAGTGCCCATCCTAAGATTCAGACTAGTTAGCTTACAACACAAAAATTATGAAGAGGAATAAAAAATACATGGATTAGATCTAAGCCACGTGCTAGGCAGGCAGAATTGAGCAAATAAAAATCAAAGCGATATGTGACAAATCAGCATACCTGCACCATTTTGCCCCACATATCTTTTGCAGTTACGCAGCTTCCTTCATTCAGGCCAAAACAGGGCAAAACTGAGACGCTGACATTCTGAGTTTCACAGGCAGCAATTGCATAAGTCACAGGAGGGTTATCATTTGCTGTCCTGAAAGTGATAAATATTACAATCATTGATCTATTAGTCATTATCCATTTAGTTGAAGTTAAAAAACATCATGTGCACATACATTAGTTTAAATAGGTAGTAATGAAGCAGTCATGCATAAGTCCAAAATTGAAGCAGAAAAGAATCTGAAGACACCTTGTGCACAAAAGTCATATCAAGAACTCTTAAAATCATTAGATGGCACCATTTCCATATTTGAATGCATAATGCCATACTAACATAATAGAAATCTCAATCTCATAAAACACTAAAGAGCTCAAAGTTGCTCTTAAATAAAGCTCCAGTGCAAATAAACTTGATAATTCCCTTAGTTAACAGTTAATCATCAAGCTTCCAGAGAATAAATTGACCTTGTTTTAGATTAAGATCCTAAATATCTTCATTGGGGAAAAGAATCTGGAATTTTCACTCCAACATTTAAAGAAATATGCCAACCGTCACATTAAAGTAAAAAGTATGATGACTTGCTTGTGATGTAGCAGCACGCCTGATACTCCATCTTCACCTCTACAAGAAAAGAGGAAAAACAAGCACAAATGTCAAAACACAACCGAAAATTGCATGATTGAACAATACTCTGTACGATAAACTTACATAAATGGCTCATTGACGTGATCTCCTGTTAGATGCGAGGTGCCTCCAATAGAATTCTGCAATGAAGAGAAAGATCTTGCTAAGTAAGAAACTGAACTCAGCTGCAAGAACTACAACAGCTATCAGCACATGATAACTCACCGCCCATGTAAAACATAGGCTGACTTTTGCCCTCTCCTTCCCGGTATTCGCCAACTGTATAAGACACAAAAGCCAACATAAGCAATGGACATATTCACACTCCTCAATGATGAGGCGGATATATTGCTCAGTACATGAGCAGAATGTTCGCCGAGATAGAAGGATAAATTTCGAATGCAAAATTGACATACAGTGTACACAAACACAGATGTGGGAAGGCTACTCTCTCGATAATTATGAGGTATAAATGGTGATATCTGCCTACAAGATATTTTCAACTCAGGATCTGGTTCACCTGTTGGAACAAAAAGGAAAGAATGAAAACGCGACGTATAATGGCAATGGCCAAAATTGGCACATTTACCAGCCAGAAAACAGTTGATAGCAAGTTACCGTCATAAACTGTCCACGCCCTGGGAAATAGAGCATGATATGTAGAATGCTGACCATTTAAATTCCAACCCCATGATGATATACCTTGATCACTTGGCTTTCTGTCAAAAAAAATGTTAATCATGGCCTCGATTATATCTCCAATTTGTTTCTCCTTAAAAATGATATTTAACTATGATGCACAGTTCAAATGTACTAATTACACTGTCATAGTCCTTACCCTAAGCCTTCATGCCGTCCAGGAGATAAAACCGATGAATACTTCTTGTTTCCTCCATCACGAGATATGAAGATCTGCAGAACTTAAGATATTAGGTTGTGACTAACAATAGAAAGAGACATGCATTCATCAGAAGCAGGAACTATATTAATGATAAATTGAGGCAAAGGTTCTTACAGAGAATTGATTGGCCATCACCGGTGAAGTTTCGCATGTACCAGGAAGTATTTGAAAATGCCTGAATTCCCCCCTGAAGCCTCTAGATATGCTACCGCTTCTGAAGGGCATAGACGAGGACCCGTTAAGTTTCCATGACGTGGTCAGCGAGAAAGAGGAGTGCTAGAATATAAATACTGCTTACCCCATCCCACCTAGCGGCACACCTTGTGATGCAGAGGGTTTGCAATGTTCTCGAGTAAATGGGTCTATGGGTGCTTTCTGTACAAGGAGAGCAAAAACAAAGTAAGCTCCTTTATTGAAGGATGCTGAAAAGGGACAAGATGTTCAAAAGGATGGGTGATGGGAAACTTACTCTTCCATGGGATGCTTCTTCCCGTACGTAATGCCATAGTCGTATTCCAAGTCGAATCTACAATCGTGAACCAATTTGTCAATGATGAGTCAAGAATTGGGAAGGTGTTCTGAGAGTGTTGATTACCATTTGTATGGCTTCTCTAAATGTAATGCTGAATTCTTTAAGAATACTGGCATGGCTATTTAATTTTCTTCTCAATGCGTGTTCGGGAGGGGCAGCACCATCAATATCAAACTATTGCAAAAAAAGAAAAAAGAAAAAAAGATTACAAAAACGCTCATATACAACGACTACTTGCTAAATGCATCAAACTAAAACATCATATAGATGAGATATCAGTCAAAATCTAATTGCAGTCAAAATCTACTCTGATCTCCTCCTCAACAAGAATCAAGAAAACAAGTAACAATGGAAATTTTAAATATATGATAACCACAAACAAAAGTGACATGATATTAAGACTGGGAAGGACCCTAGTCAATATAGAGCTATATCTGGATAATCAAAAAAGCTTATTTTAATATTAATTTATCAATTTCTTTTTTTTGTCCCACCCAATCAGCTATCTTAGCACATAAATGGTGAACCTTGCAAGAGAGGCTTTTTGAGATTATCATAATACACTGATTAACCAATCTACATTGTAATATTCCCTGGTATGTTTGAATAGAAGAGCACCAAATATATCTGATTCTTATTCTTTGTGGATATGCACCCAAAATGAAGGCGTCCCCAAACAATTATGAAGAAGAGAAACATAATATTAGTTTATTTCTATACGTGTACAACAGGCAACAGCAAAAACAATAGCAATGAAGACCAATTGTTAGTTCCCAACTAATTTCTTCTGCTTTCCAATAATCTCAAAAGGCCTAAATTGAAATACTATAAAGTCCTAGAAAATTCCGTGTCACTGATCAAATTCTTAAAACCACATATAAAACTTCGAATTGCTCTTTGTATCTCATCCAACACTTGGCTTTGTCCAGTAATTCATAAAACACGCCAAAATTATAACCAATATGTGAAGTGCAAAATACACAAGCCATCGATCGTAATATCTTCAAACTTGAGTGCCGTAATTGGACTGACTGACTAACTAAATATAGAAATCAGAGCTCAGCAAGAAATGCTTACCAACTGCAAAGTTGCTCGATTAATGTATTCTTCTGGCGGCCATGAATTCTTTCTATATTGAAACAGATTTCCACCCACCATTCTCACTTTCCCAACTCAATATGCAAGAATTCAAGATTGATTTTTTTATCAGATATGCCCAATCCCTTGGAATGGTCAGCCAAACAGAAAATTACCCTCAGTTAAAAAAAAATTGGGGACAAGACGAAGAATCTTAGAACACAGAACTTAGCGTCGAATCCTCCCAAAATCCAATCTTTAAGATAACACACCTCCAACTACAATAAAAGTACAGCAGGAAACAGAAATCTTCACTTTTATTTTCTTTTCTTAAACGTTTCGACCTTGATCGCTAGATAGCAGAAAAAATCTGGTTGGATAAGTAGGGTGGTGTGTGGAGATCGAAAATCGCGGTATTACGAAATGGAATTTTTTGGGTATTACGAAATGGAAATTTTTGGGAAAATCAAAAAATATTAAGAAGAAAATAGGGGAAAATCTAGTATAATAGTATTTCTATAGACTGGTTTCTTGAAATAGCAGAGAATTCACCACTGGAAGGATGGAGCTCTGCTTAATTGCCAGGTGGTGATGACTACGTACAGTAATACCTCAAGCCTGCAACTCCGCTTCTCTCTCTTTCTTACGCTTTAATATATATATATATATATATATGAGTGTCTATATAATCTGGTGAAAGGCTGGTTGTATGGGGGGAGAGAGAGAGGATAGAGAGAAAATGAATTGAAAAAATGTAAAATTAACAAGATTTTAGGGATGTACAAAGTTGACTAGTTTGTTGTTACATCATATGATTGCTTTTCACTTCCCATTTTGGTTGGCGCAGCCCAACTAATTCTCTCTCATTCCGTTGTATTGGGACGGACCTATCTATCCCTTCATTTCATTTTCATTTTTCATTTTTCATTTTCCATTTTCTTTCTAATGACCAAAAAAATAGTCAAAATCATAATTTATTTGACAACGATCTTATCAAAATGTTCCAAACATTCTAGAATCAAAATTGACAAAAACCATAACCTTATTTGACAATGATTGCTTTGAAAGAACTACAGGTGATGTTTGTATGAATTGTATTGTCGAATTTGATGCTGTAAATTGGATTTTGATGCTACCAGCTTATGGCATCAAGCTAGCAAAAAATGAATAATTTAATGTTATTAAAATTGATAGGACTTAAGAGGAATAATTGGCACTATCGATTTCGAAAATGACGGGTAGACTTAATAGTTAAGAAATTCTCAAAATTCTTTAACCTTGGAAACCTGAAAATGAATACTCTTCTATATAAGTTTCTTCTGATTGCAATGGCGGATGTAGGGGGATCGGAAGGGGGCGGCCGACCCCCCCGATGATTAATTTTCTTTTAGTATCGTCGACTCGTCGTAATACCGCCATGGTCGCCCTTCTGTCGGGATGACTGGATCTGTAGTAGAGAAACTGAGAAAGTGAATGTGACTATGTGAGAGTGAGAGAAAGAAAGAGAGACGGACGAATCGTAGGAAGAAACGAAAGCTTTGAACATATTGAATATTATATTTAATTTTTTAATCATTTTATTTCGCTCCTTTTTTTTGTTCTGGATCCGCCACTATCTGATTGCTATTAGGTCCAATTTTGTTGCACCCTATATATTAACTTTGTAGATATATTACATATACGTTAACAAATAGTATTACATAATTTCTTATTTAAAGCTTCCCTTTTCTTTTATTTTCATATTTTCTTTTTCAAGTTTTTGGAATTATAAATTAATTTGTTATTAGTCAAACGGACGCTTTCTTGAACTTATTATGCTTACTATTTTTGCTTCCCAAATAGTCAAAAAGAAAAGCGGCCGTGACTACACTTTTTATCACCCGTGGTAATTCAAAATCTCAATAATATAAAAAATTAAGAAATATCTTATAAATAGACACAAATAATATCTCTATACATAGCAAAATATTTCAACGTAAAAATATGGGTAAAATTCGAAAATTTGAATTTTTAATTGTAGATTCATAGCTTCATTATATATTAATCCACCTCATAAGAATTCATCCAATGTCAAAGAACTAGTCCACCAATCATATATGTACATTGTGGATCATCTATTTTTATTATAAAAAAAAGTAATTAACCTATTTTAGTAGGAAAGATTTATGAGACACGTTATTAGCATATTATACGTGTTAAATCGATCTAGTGCATTTTCTTGAAAAAAAAATTCTTCTTTTTTTAAAGAGGATCAATAATGGTTCTCCATTTACCTCAGTGGTGACTCAAACCCCTGACCTATTGATTGGAGGAGAAGCGTCTTACCAATTAAGCTGCACTTCATCGTCTGCATTTTCTTGAAATTGTCGATAGTATATACCGCATCGTATTAAATATCAATTTGTTTTGTGAATTTAAAGAAAATTAATTAACTTTTGTGGAAAATGACGTACACTTGTATACAATGACAAGGCATAGAAAATACGAAGTAAATAAAATTGTTATCTAAAAAAAAAAAAGTAGAATACACATGTCTAAAATAATTGTGGTTACTGTTTTTTGGGAGAAGAGTGGTCGGCAATAATCTATTATCATTGAGAACATGGCAGTTCACAGTCTGCCAATGTGAATGCTTTACGATCATAATCAACATGCTATATTGTTTTATGAATTAAATAATGCCCTTCATTTCAAACGTGGAGTTCTCTAAATTCAAGTATTATTGTGACTTGCAGATGGCATTTTTTAAAACTGATAATTGAGGCCAGTAGTGGATGCAAGGGAGGTGGGAAGGGACGGTCGATCCCCTCAACAGGCAATTTCCTCTTATTCCCGCCGGAAAACCACCATGATCGCTCCTTCCCTTAACTATCGCCACGCCCCAAAGAATAAGATGATTGAAAAATTTAATTTAACGCAACTAATTCTGCCCCTTCATTTTCTAGTTCTGAATCCACTACTATCCACTACTGATTGAGGTATCACTGACAAACTTTATTCATATTTTTTTTACCCCTATTTGTTTTGTCGACTTGGCTCCACCGTTTTTATTTTGATTCCTATGGGCCTCTTAAATCTTCTATTTACCTATTCATTTAATTTAATAGGAAATCTCTTCTTAAGACCCTATATTATATATATATATATATATTTCATTTGAAATTGACACCAATCTATGTGTACAATTATAAAAAACATATATGCAGTCACAACCTTGATGCAGATGTGACAATTATTAACTGTCAATGAAGTTTTTATTATTGTCGATCACACAATATAAATTGGATATATTTAATTACATATTTATTATACCCACATCTAAAGAGAGCCAAAGGCCCAGAAAATAAATTCAAAAATAAAGAATATGTGCGTGTGTATTCTTCTCTTAGAAAGGGTGTGATGGTAATTGCCCTTATCCCTTCATTGAGAGGCACAAAGGAATCAAGGTCAACTAATTGGTTGCTTACACAAATGTCTAAATATGTCAAATTGCACAGGTTTCCCCTTTGAGATTTTGAGATTCTGAGAATATGAGAAAAGTTTACATTGGAAAGTTGGCACAATATACTAGGAATCAACAAAATATCCAAAATCCGAATATCCGAACCGAACCAAATCAAAATTTAAAATTTGGTTTAGTTTTTTTGGATTTCGGTTTGGTTTAGTTTTTTTTTTGGCAAATTTCGATTTTTCGGTTCGATTCGGTTCAGATATAATATAAACCGAAAAAATCAAAAAACCAAATTTATATTTAATATTATATTATATATATATATTATACATTTTTTGGTTTTTCGGTTTTCATAGTTCAGACTTCGAGTTTTCGGATTCGATTTTTCAGATATTTCGGTTCGGTTCGCTTTTGATTTTAAAAAATCGATTTTTCGATTCAGTTCAATTTGAACAAAAAACCGAACCGAAAACCGAATGTTCACCCCTACAATGTACCAGGGGTCAATTTGGCCAGAACAAACAAGCCCAAGCACCGCTAATGCATAAAAAAGTATGGTTCCAAAGAAATTTAGACCGGTCCAATTTAAATTTATCTCTTAGTCCAATCGTTTGACCCTTCTATTTACACTAAAAATGTGATATCATTTATATTTGAGAGCATAAAATATAAGATAATATTTCATCAAAATATAAAGGAAGAAGTAACTTGGTTATCGAGAAGATTCCAGCAAGATTCATATTCAGTTTATACCAAATAACTAATTAGCTGTCTCCCAAGACCACAAACATGAGAGAGAATTGAGAAACCACTTTCAATATTTTCAACACTTCTAGATATAATCAAATGGGATGGGGTCAAAATACTGAATGTTTCTTATGCGCGTCACAATTTTTTCTTCACTACAGTACAGCATATACTAAATTATTTGAATAGATCTCAGCTTACGAATGAAATGTTCATAATAATGTGTATGTGTTTTATAATTTCTGAGTTACACTAATATTTAGTCTATATAAGTAATTTCATTTTTTCTTTCTAATATATTATTTTGCACTACTTTCATAAAATTTGTTGGGATCGTTTAATTTATAAATTAAATAAATCAAAATTCCAAATTTTTATTTATTTTCCTCTTTAAATTTGAAGAGATTAATTAAAGAATAAGTTAGGATTCAACTTTTCTTTAATTATAGTAAATTTGACAGTCCCAATAACAATTTTTGAGGTATTAAAGTAAAAAATAATATTCATGAGGAAAAAAACAAAAAACTCAAGCAGACTAAATGTCAATAATGCTCACAAATGGTGAGGTATATGATATACCCCCTCCATCCCATCAAAACAGTCCTCTTCCAATTTCCACACAAAATAAGAAAATATATTTAATATTATTCGGAGAATATTATTTGGATATCTGGAGTGTATATATATGTAAATCAAATACTCAAGTTAAAATAACTTATAACATCAATAAAAATGAAAATGAGAGATAATATAAGGGCCATCATAAACTTGTTTAGGGTCACAAGAAATGCTTTAAGTTCACATCAATTATTTTTTGGGCTCACATGTATTTTCCTTCACTACCTATAAACTAGTAAGCCCATGAAACTTTATTGGGCTTTGGCGAGTTTATCTCTTGGATACGCTTATGTCTTATATGTAAATTATTTAGCCTCCAGAAAAAAATTCAAATAAATAATACTATTGATATATTCCATTTTCTCTTTATAGATCCAAGTGTCCAACTCCTAGAAAATCCCAACTGCAGCCTACATCAACATATTCTTTAGCAGACCAACTTAAAAAAAAAAATATATTGAAATAATCTATATGTTTATGTCATATAATTCTTATGAATATCAAATGTTGTTCTAAAATTATGAGAGAATTTTCTATTCATGTAAGGATGTGAATAGGATCATATATATACCTGCGAGAAACTATAGTTAACCATTTCCATGGTGGATCAAATCTGCAACTCAGTTTTCAAAACATCAGTATCTCAAAACAAGTCTGAAATATACTGCTACTGCTACTGCTGCTGCAGCAGCTACTACTATTGAGGTGCAAAAGAGAGGAGTCGTACCATCAGCCGCTAATGCCATTCCATGCCCCCAAGCGTGGTGCAGCCTACTCCTTCCCAAGCATCAGTGCAGCCAACTTCTTCGTTGTCAACGCCTGCCATATTCTCATTCCACCAACCACCTCCATTCTCATCTGTTTCAAGTGAAAGATGCATTTTTAGTGTACATAGATAACTCATCTCATCAGAGCATCCATTTAAGGATGAGGAAAGAGTGATACTATGGTTTGAAGTCTTGATACTAGAGAGGAAATGTAACTCACAATGATTGAAAAGAGGTCTGCTTTGCTCACTGTCAAAACTTTTCCTTGTTGACCTTCTTAGTGGTTTTGAATCATCTCCAAGAACTACCAACCGCTTTTGACCACTGGGCTCATCATCATGATCTAAATATTGAAATGCAAAAGAACATATAAATTTGGTCACTGTGCTGGAGATACTTGCTGGTTCTACTGCTAATTATAAATAGTAACATTTCATAAGTTGTCTATTCATGAAGAAGGAAGGATTGTAGAATATCTAACGCTGAAAATATCTATATCTATATGTAGTAAAACAAGATTCCAGTTAGCTTCCAGGCTCCCCTTTCACAAGAATGAGCTTAGTAATGAAACAACAAGAACTCAAATTTACTTATGAACTGAAATGAAGTTTTCAGAAGTGAAAACTATGAAGCTCGCCAATGGAAACTCTAAACTGAATGGACTTGGACAGCTTACACACAAACTCACCATCATCTTTCACTTTCAACATGTATGCTAACACTGAAGATAAAACTAAAACTCGAATTTGAAAAAAAAATTATATGGGCACCACCACTCAGTCAAAAGAGAAAGGTGTAAAAAAAAAGGGAGATTCAGATGCTTCATTATGATATCCCAAGCAAGTATCACAAGCTGTATTTAAAGGGGGTTGCCAATGAGCAAAAAGAAGGAAAATACACCTTGTATTTGTAACCTTTCCTAAACTGAAAGTAGTCATAACATGATTCAATAATTCTAAGAGCAAAGAACTATGGAACACATTGAATACTATGCGTAATTTTACAGAAACTGCTTGACAGCAAGAGCAATAGGAAGCTCTAACTAAGTGGTCAAACTGTAACAGATACTTATGGTTTAAAAATCAGTTAATGCACATATTTATTGAGAAAACTCTAGCAAGGCAACATGAAAACAACTTCAATTTAGCAATTTCATCATTAGCTACATAGTTTCATGGCTATACTATAATTAGATAGTATCTAACCTTCAAAAAGACATTTTCTCTTTCTCGTTTGCTCCATATCATCAACATTGGTGATCTCTATTTCGTTGGTTGAGCAAGTATTTCTGAACTCATTATCGCCTCCGTTCTTAATGTTCTTGAAAATATTGATATCAAGAGCACCATTAATTGGAGACTTGGGCTTTTCTTCTTCTCTTCCTTCACTTTTCCCCATTTCTCCTTTCACACCACTTGACGGAGATGTAGATGGTATCTCTTTCCCCTGCCACAACAGATTTTCAAGCCAGTCATTGGCTTCTAAGACATTAGACTGCCGCTAATTTTCTCTGATTCACAAACTATAAGATTTTCCAACTTTTAGATAGTCCAAGCAAACTAAAACCAAGGCATCGATTATACAACCATTACAAAAATCTTTCAGAAACAGATTATTTTATGAGCTGCTAAGTATCTTGAATGATTAATAAACCCATATTTTTGCTACAAGTTATGCCTTAAAACAGCTCTTTGATTTCCTTACAAATTCTTCTTGTTCTTCGGAACAAAATCGTTTCGCAACAATTTAATAATAAGCAAATACACATTTTTCTTCCATTTCCGGAATTTTGTCAACATTTATCAATAAATATCAATCTATTTTGCTATATTCGTTCCACGAAAAGAAAATAAAGAATAAACTAGTAACTACCTCAACTGATGTGGGTAGCACAGAACTCCTGTGAAGCTTCCTGTTCAGGAAATCCGAGAGCGAGATGCGAGAACCCTTTTCACTGGGAGCTTTGATTCCCACATTTTGTTCACAATCATTCGACCTTTTATCTCCCCAAAAAAACCCAGATGCTTAGAAATTGAAGGGACAATAAAGAGATAGAAATTTAGTGTAGGGAATGGTACCGATTGGAAGCGCGGAAGAGAAACGTAGAGGTGATGGAGCGCTGCCCAAATGGCCTAAGTGGATTCATGTTCAAACTCATCACTGATTTCCCACCTTTTGATTCCTTCTTCTTCATGTTTCTTTTTGAAGTTTCGCTTTTGGTTTTGGTTGAGCTCCAATCAAATTAAGCTACTGAAAATTTTGGCGCCAAAAGTTACGAAAATACGATGTGTGTCAGTGTACGTGTGTGGGTAAAAGAAATAAATATAATATTTTATCATAACACAAAGTAGCAAATTTTAATTAAATATCTAATTAATCTAAAAAATCACAAACCTATTATATATTACTATAACAGAGTTGTCATGAACAAAATAATACAAATTTCTTTTTATTATTCGAATATACATTTTCCGAAAATAATTTCAGAGTTGTTATATTATAAAGTGCAGCCCCACTGTGATATATTTATATGAGATAAATTAATAAATTTTATCACAGATTAACAAAAATTATATTAAACTAATAATTATCTTTCTAAGCCATAAATTATAAATTAGGTTTTCATTAGCCCCACTGTAATAGAACAAAATAATTATCCTTCTAATATTTATAATTGTGTATATTAATGTAATATTATATACTTGACCATAAGTTCTAATATCTGAATCTCACATTGAATTTTTTTTATTATACTTTATAAATTTAAAATTTAATTAAGAAAATACTTGAATTTCACGTTATCCTTTGATTGATGCTTTTTCATCAAGCTCCAAAGAAGATAATGCTTAGACTTTAGCTCTGATTTTTCAAGTTTCAAACGAGATGATACTCGCAAAGCTCCAAACGAGATGATGCTTAGAAGTCAGTAGTGGTCTGTCAAGTTCTATTTGTGAAAAGTTAGACATATCAAGCTCCAAACAAGATGATACTCATAACTCAATTATGGTCTTTTAAGCTCCAAACGAGATGATGCTCAAAATTCTGTTATGTTCTGTCATACTTCAGATGAGGCTTAAGATTCATTTCTGGTCTTTCAAACTCCATGCGAGATGGTGCTTACAAGTCAACTATCTTTTATGCTTCAGACGAGATGATGCTCAGATTTCAAAGGTGGTCTATTAAGCTTCAGACGAGATTATGCACATAAGTTAGAGGTGGTATGTCAAGCTTCAGACATGATGATTCTAAGAACTCAGTTCTGGTTTTGAAGATCCATAAGAAATAATGCTAAAAACTGAGTTATGGTTTTTCAAACTCCAGACGAGATGGTGCTCACAAGTTAGTTTTGGTGTTTCAAGCTCCAAATGAGATTGTGCTCATAAGTTAGTTTTGGTTTATCAAAATCCATACGAGATAATACTCACCAGTCGATTTGGCATTTCAAGCTCCAAAAGAAAATATGCCTAGAAGTTAGTCCTGATCATTCAAGCTCCATACGAGATGATGTTCGCAAGTTAGTTTTTGTGTTTCGAGCTTGAAACGAGATGATACTCAAAAGTCAGTTATGGCGTTTTAAGCTTCAAACAAGATTATGCTCAGAAATCAATTATAACCTAATAATCTCAAGATGATATGACGTTCACGAGTAAATTTTGATATTTCAAACTCCAGATGAGATGATGTTTAAAAGTCAGGTCTTTCAAGCTCTGAACGAGATAATGCTCAGAAGTATGACATTCAAAAGTCATATATGGTATTTCAAACTTTAAATAACATGATGCTTGAATGATAGATGTGGTCTTAAATTTTTCACAATCCATCAATTTTAAAAAAATAGCAAATTAATCACATCAATCATCCATCATATCTTACACTAAATTTACATAATGTTTTCTTCTTATTTTTCTAGAATGTTCAATCTCACATCGACTTTGTATAAAACTTTATCAAATGAAAACTTACATAAATAGTTATTTCTATTCTCTCGCTCAAAAATTAATATTTAATTGACGAAAGTAGTTGAGATTAATATTATTTGAATTCTACCATAAACGTAATTTAATCAAATGAAATTAATTAAAAAATATTTTATATAATAAATCGCGACGTAAATAATTTTTTGTTGAATTGCGACAGATTACATACTTGTATTTAATATTTTGTTTCATATTAAACCTGCACGAGCTGTAAAAGTGCAAAATGGATTAAGAGTTACTAATTAAAAAAATTATGATTGCTGATATACCTAAAAGGGATAATTGCCATTTAAATCATAACTTTTCGTTGACTTCTGGTCAATCCCATAACTTTTGAAACTGGAACAT
>JAYDZE010410242.1:0-16787 GCA_034509125.1 Monilaria moniliformis | reverse complement strand
TTACATCCTTGTCTTCTACCTACTATCAATTAGATCCAAAAAGTAAGTTGTACTCAAAAGACACCTCCAGTATTACCCTCTTAATTAACTACGTCACTGATTTGTAAATCCTCTTGAGATACATGTAGACTATAATCAAGGTGAGAAAACATGAATAAACATTTCTCTATGAGCTGGTGCTGATATTATTACCAGAACAAGCTTGACCGAAATAGAGAACTCATAATCAGCTGTTAGTGACTGCAATAGTATGCCATTAGGACAGGTAGCTGAACTCCTCAATTTTTAATTATCAAACCAAGATTTTGATTTCTCGTTGGAACGGGTCGTACGTTAGCTTTCATGTGTGCTGCAGCTGGGAAGTTCTGATAACTTCTTGACCCAGGAATCACTTATTGCCAACTTGGAGTGCCAATGAGTCAAATCAGGTGAGATGTAGAGGTTAAGTCTAGCATAGAAGCAGTCAGTATTCCACCCAAGATGGAGACGAATACAAAAACTTATATGATTTGAACTGAAGTGTTTACATGGATAAGAGAACTGGCTTGGTTCATTGTCAATTTGGTTGAACCTCTTACTTATATGTTTTTGCATTGTTATATAGGTTTTATAGTCATGTAGACTTTGAAAATCTGGATCATTTAGGAAGTTAATATTGAGAAGTGGATTGTTTGTCTGACTATTATTTACTGCTTGGGATTATAATAATTTACTTATCTGCTGAATTGTAGTAGGTAAAGCTGGTAAACTAAGTCTTCCACTTACAAAAAAATTGGTTTCAACTTAGTCATACCAATCTGTATGGAATGAATGTTTTTGTTATTCAAGTGATTACTTTGTATATTGCATTTCTTGCATAAATTCATAAACAGTTTACTATATTACTTAACTGGTAATAATATGCTTGCAGTATACTTAATTAGTTGATTTGCACTAGAAAACTTTTAGGTATTTCTCCAAGCATGCATCAATTTCATAGTTTCACATTTATATGTTGATTGTATATACAGAATATATTGTGAATATTTATGAACTAAGATGCCCTCCTTGAACCTTGTATGATGGTTTGTGAACATGAAGAAATTAACTTCAAGCTTGTTAGGATTAAATAACTAACTGTTTGATGTTAAAATTATCATATTTACTCTTTCATGTTGTGATAAATATTTATTTTAATAATATTGTGAATAGGTAAAGACATAATTTGTTTCTAAATGGATTGATGAATATAATCAAAGTCAGCCTATTTGAGAGATGATATATAATTAATAGAAATGGTCGGATCTGATTGTACAAATGGTGGGCTCGTGATCCGTTTACAGTTGAATTTAAGAAGTATCCATTAATTTCCTAATTAACGATTACTCAAATAACAAAAGGGAGAAGAAGAAAGGTAGGCCAACAGTCAAAAACAAGTCTTACTTTCCCACAAGAAAAAGTTTCTATTTCGGCAGTTTTAGGATGTTGAGAATGGAGTTTAGTTTCCCTTACAGTTATGTATTGGTATGACAATTCAACTAGAGAGGAAAATCAGTTATCACACCCGCACGCACTCATTAAAAAAATGCTGTTATATATATGTACTTATTTATTATTTTAATTAAATGACATTTGCTATATATATACTAATAATAATAAATATCCGGCTGGTTAATCTAATTTCGTATAAAAATAATTAATGTTAATCATATTTTATGTTTCCAATTTTTAGTGTTTTTAGAAAAATGTCTCTAATTTATGTTTTCTCTTGAAAAATTCACAACTTTGCGAAAAGTTTGATTTTTGTCCTATTTGACAAAATTTGGTATCGGAATGACGAGTTAGCTTGTTGGATTCTTAGGTGGATCCAAAAAAAAAAAAAGACTTGCCTTAATTAAACTATAATTAGCTTGAGAATTTAGTAAGACAACTCATTGTTCTAATGTTGAATTATGTTGAGTGGGATAAAAATCATTTTTTTCATAAAGGTGGAAGGTTTTTGAAGAGAAAATGTAAGTTTATGATATATTTTTAGAAAATGCTGAAAATTGGGGACATGAAACAAGAGATTAACCCAAATATAATGGCTTGTCTTCATTCAGTAATGGAAAACACACCCTTATTATTTATTGCATTGCAAGTTCTTATAGGTTCAATGTGTATGTAGCTTAAGTAAAAAAAGAATAGAAAATAAATAACTAGTTTACCTTAGTTTGAAAGTTAATTTGAACTAAAGGTTTGATTCCAATATACTACTACTGCCCTAACATTGTTATCTATGATGTGGAGATATCAACTGAATAGTATATGTTAACTGTGTGTATGATTAATTGGGAGGCTTAGGAAAATATAAATATTGTAACTAGTTTATTTACAATCATATAAATATCCAGACAAAATGGTTGTTAGATAATTAATGTTATACATTTAATTTGTGGAGATGTTCTTTCTATATGTAGGATTGTAAATTGTGTCTAATTCAATCAGTTAGGGTGGACGAGATTTCATTGGACGAAATTGTTGATTATTAGTCATTTTAATTTGTTAGGAATTTAGTTTGGCATATATGCATTACTTTATAACTAATTTCTCAAATTATTATGTAGTTATTAGTCAATTTGTTAGATTTAAAACGTAAAACGAAAGAAAACATGTGACAAATTCCTTATCCACCAAGATCATATGCCAAATGATTAAATCCAAAATGCAGTAAAGATATATGGCCAAAGTTAAAACAAGAAAGGTGCGTATATCATATATGTATGAAATGTGGGACTCATCTTATGAAACTATATTTATCTGATTTACTTTATATGTACATTTAATGTAATCATCTCATGCATTGTTGCACATAACATGTTTTGGAACACTATACGAGTACACAAATATCGAGAATATATAATTCATGTTAATATAAATTAGCTACATGAGGTATATGCAAATTCAATAGTTGGATATATATATATATATATATATATTAAAATCAATTAATTAATATTACACGGAATATATTTCAAGGGATGTAATTAATGCATACTATATAATATTATTGAATGGACTGATGACCGGAATATTGATTACTTACTAGAAGATTATCTATGATTGAAGCAATTATAAATAAGTACATACATAATAGAAATTTCAAACCAATAAACAGATTAAATGACTGACATTACTGTCACCTATTCATATTCCCCGAAGTGGAAATATTACAATGCAATAAATTTATTTTACTGTGAATTTATATTATAATAAATTAAAAAAAAATGCATATACAAAATATGTGTGCATATCTAGAGAGAGAGAGAGAGAATCTGATGGGGGTCTGTTAACATCAAACCCTAAGTCCAGCCGTAGTATTATAATGCACCCACTTTCCTACAATTCTACATTAAAATAAATAAACTAAAATTTGTGTCACCCACTGCAACTAAGATATATGTGGAGAAACAAGTGTAGAATTCCCAAATATTTGATTTCATTATGGTGGCAGACTCGAGATTTATCACTCCAACGTACCACTTTGAATTTTTTATTAAATCTTGCGGATGGATTTGATTTAGATTATTTGCTATATTAATTGTATCGGATCTTGCTTATATTCTTCTCCAAAGCCAAAAGCATGCTTACGTTGACCCTTTACAATCTAAAATGTCTAAATTTCTTGTTAGAAATTTGAAAGGGCACTAAGTATATTTCTACATAATTATGCATTCAACTTTGACTCGCCGACTAACTCATTATCTTAAATCAATTTTATGCTCTCCAAGATAAAGATTTGTAATTTTGTGATAATATAATAACACTATTATCAATCATACATACTGCCAGAAACTTTTATGAAGTGAACAACAGCTCTTCCTCTCTCTGGTCTGGTATATTTATGAAGCAACCTTTTACATTACATTACACCTCCTTTTACGTAACCATAGCTTGCGAAACTTTTACTTTTTGACACCTCTAATCAAAATCTAGCAAACTTTTACTTTCTGACGGTGAAGTCTATAAGATATATCACTTATCTGCAACAATCAAGAATGCTACAACTCTTCGCAAAGTATGATTTTTCCATTCTAATAGCTTTTATACTAACTAAATCCACAGCACAAATCAACAGCACAAATCACAAATCCATTTGAAGTAAAAACAAATAAAAAATCACAAATCACCAAAGTAAAAAAGTTCAACATCTCACAAATCACAACTGACAACATAATGTAAAACACAATACACTAATTCTAATTCGAAAAAAAAAAGTTGCTAAGTATGGCATAAAACAAAATTTCCATCAAATCCCTCCCTCAACCAGGCCCCCTTTGCAATCACCAATAAAAAATCTTAAGCTAGTCACACCTACTTAGTAAAACCAAAGCTGAAACAACAAGCATACATCCAACAGGTTACGATTCTTCAAGAAATAAGGGGGAAAAAGATCCAAAACGAAAATGATGAAACAAAAGTCAGAAAAATCTGCAATTGAGAACTGAAGGCACACCTGGAGAGGGCAGATGGCGGAGGAGGTGGGCTGGCGGGGGCGAGAGTCGGCGGCGGAGCGTGACCGGGCGGAGCAGCGTGAGCCTGAGCGGGCGGGCGAGAGTCGGCGGCGTGAGCGTGAGTGGAGCGTGAGTCGGCGGCGGAGGAGAGGGCAGATGGCGGAGCGGCGTGAGCGTGAGCGCGCTGTTACACTGAAACTGAATGAAATTAGGGCTGTTCGGCGATTTCATATCAGATCATCGCCGACGGACATATCAGTCTCCGATCCGTCGGCGATTAGTTATAAAATCTAACGACGGACACCCGTCCGTCGCTGATAATTAAACAAACCTAACGACGGACGATACTCCGTCGCAGAATATTTTACAGACCTAACGACGGAATAATGTACGTCGGCAAAGTTTGGAAAATCTTATAAAACTGGGGAGAAAAACTAACGACGGATTACAGTCCGTTGTCGACATCAACGACGGCGATTCCGTCGTTACGGATGGCGCGAATAATGCCCGCCACGGTCCGTCGTTAATCCATCGTCAGTTTAGTTGTCAAAGATGGCTTTCTTGGTCCGTCGTTAGTCCGTCGTTGGTCCGTCTTCAATGGGCGACGGAGTCATGTCCGTCGTTACTTCCGTCGTAATTTCGAGTTTTTTTTTGTAGTGTATGACTTCATATTTTTTAATTTACATGCAAAATAAAAAATAATCCAAAATTCCTGTAGTTTAAGACAATTGTCCCCAAAACAAAAGACATAATTTGGGCATCAAAAATAGAGATTGAGCCTTCATATTTCCCTTGTACTATTCACAGGCTTCATATCAATTTTTTCTTTTAAATTTTATCCCCTACAACAGAAGCTAAGCCTTAACTTTACCTTACACTATTCATCTCTTATTTTTTTTAATTCTTTCATAATTCATATAATTTTCAATTTTGAATTTTAATTCAAATTTTGTTAAAAGAAACTAAAAAATATTATTGAAATCTGAGAATTATATTATTGAACTTCAAAAAATTACATTAATGAAATTCCTAATATTACATTATTGAAAGTAAAAACATTACATAATTTAAATCCTAAAGTGACATTACTGAATCATAGAAATTACATAATTCAAAATGCAATTCACTCGTTGAGAGGACCGAAGCGGCTCTATATGTGTTCAATTAAATCCGCTTGTAGTTGCCTGTGGAATTCTCTATCGCGGAATGATTCACGACGGGCTTGGAATATCCGAAAGGCTTGAGGCATACCTTGGGTTGGTGCTTCATTAACGGTCGAGGTGCCGACTGTGTCTTCGTCCTCCCAATTAGGCGCTTCCTTGCCTTATTCTTCGATGATCATGTTGTGCAAAATAATGCACGTGTACATGATAACGGCTAGCACGTCTTTGAACCAAGCAATGCACGTGTACATGGCGAACCGTGCTTGGAGTACGACGAATGCTCGTTCGACGTCCTTTCGCGCAGCTTCTTGTTTGTGGGCGAAACGAACTCATTTTGGCCTAGTGGGACAAGAGATGCTCTTGACGAAAGTTGGCCATCTCGGATAGATATCATCGGCCAGATAACACCCCATGTCGGACCGACAACCATGGCGATAAATTATATCCCCGCGGTCTTCCTTTCAATATGTCTGAAGACGTTAGAGTGGTTGAGGATGTTGATGTCGTTGTTGGAACCGGCGACATCAAAGATAGTATGTCATATCCACGGCCGTTGGTCAAACACTGCTTCAAGCATGTTAGTCGAATAAATACATTTGTGGTCAATTGTGTATGCGCCCCTCCATGCCGTCAGACAATTCTTCCACTCCCGATGTATGCAGTTGATGCTACCAAGTATGCCGGGGAAGCCATGATGTGCCTCGTTCATACACAGCAGTTGTTGGCAATCTTGGGTAGTCGGTGACCTCAGATATACTGCACTGAATGCATTCTGAACCGCTCTTCAGAAGTTGACCAAACATTTACGACGACCCAACGATTTGATGACGTATAAGTATTCGTCTAATTGATCCGGGCATCCGCCAGTCGCGATTTTTCGGATGATCGAAGTGCATTTCAAAAGCGCGGATAACCCTTGACGTCTGGTGTTGTCCGGCAGCTGTCTAAAGAACTATCCACGCGCCGCCAGAGTATTTTCTATGCGCATGAATAAAGACCAGCACATACGGAACCATCGGCAGAAAAGCTCGAACCCCATCGCGGATTTTATGAGAAATAATTCACGACGAGATGGCAAGCACACCCGCGTTGCAAGCGATTCGTAGAATGTTGTCTACCAAATATGGATCTTCGAGAACATTGCCACTGCCGTGAGGATCCATATTATACAGAGAACGAATAATTTTTTTTAGAAATTTAGAGAGAAGGTTTGAAGAAGATAAAATATGTGGTGTGTTGGAAATGATAAGAAGAAGTGGTATTTATAGAAATAGGAAAGAAAAAAGATGAAATAAAATAGAAACTATCCGTTCAACAGCTAGCAATTTGAAAAAAAATATTTAATAAAAATAACCGTCCAACGGCTACTAATTTTTTTTTAAACACTTTTATTAATTTTAAAAAAATAAAAAACGGCATAATTTTATCACAACCGCAAGCCCCATGCGTGCAACGCACTCGCGCTCTCATTGGCCCAGAGGCGCGAGTGCCCCTGACGGGCGCGTGGCGGCAGCTAAGGGCAATGAACCGCTCCTGCAGCTCAAACCGACGACTCATCGGGTTGCAATGGCGGACATCACACGGATATAGACATTCAATTAGACAACCTAAGCAAATAAATGACATAATAAAACACCAATTGCCCATGCATATATAATTTAGCTTGTTATTTGACAAGGTAGTTAATTAGTTGATACTGTATTACATACTAAGGTTATATACGCAAGCACATTTTTGCAGTTCAGTAAATGAAACATGATAAAATAACTGCACACTGCACATGTCAAAATAAAAAGTTACTACTTAGGAAGGAATAATATAAAAAGATATATAAGTAAATACTGCTCAACATTTTGTCTAAGATATTTAGTTGTTTATGAATTTAATAGAAATAACTTTGTATTTATTAGCAAGCTAAAAGAAATAACCAAATAACTATGACATTCGTTAGATATTGAAGTTCGTTATACTTCATAAAAAATAAACTTATAAACTATTATATGTCATCTCCAACTTTTTTTGTTTCTGATATGATTCTACAAAAGGGATAGAATCATAGAGCGTAATAAGCATTAATTCAATCTCAAAACCGCTGCCATGGGGATGTAGCTCAGATGGTAGAGCGCTCGCTTAGCATGCGAGAGGCACGGGGATCGATACCCCGCATCTCCAAATTTAAAAAATTGTTTTAATATTTTATTTATATTTCTGTATATTGTTGTAACATTATTTTTTTCCAGTTATTATATTGTGATCTTTTTGAGGGAATTATTATATTGTGATTAGTAATATTAATTATATATTTTTATATGTTTATCTTATCACTTATGTTTATAGAATATCAAAAGCTTATAACATGCTATTAGAAGACAAACCTATATGCAAAAAATCGATTAACCTTAACTTTTGATTATAGCCATAGTATAAGGAACAATAAAAAAGATTGTTATCATTAAACTTGAAAAATAGCATCAATTGGATGATTTGGTGGTTCATGTGCCTAGGATTACAATTAGAAAAATGAAAAATAGTAGAAGTACAAGTATCATGGAACGTACTATGACAATAAACAAAAAATTAACAGAAAACAAAAATAAATTTGTATGAGCAACGGCTGTTTTGGAGGCTGGCGGTTTGGATCGGTGTTGGTGCCCATCATTCTCTTTCACACCATGCTCGGTCCTCGACAATTGGAATATGATCAGGAAGTGGAGAATGCCGAAACAGAACCACCGTTTCAAGACAAGGTAAGTCGTGTGTTGGCTGAACCTCCTGCATTTGTCTTGGGCGTTTTGTCTGGCTTGTTTGAGATATGTTGGAGCGGGGTGGCTGTTTTTTGGCTTAGCTGCCTTGTTCTTTGTGTGCATTTTTGATTTGTTGTTTTGACCTCGATAGGGGGCTTAGTTGTTGGTAGGCTTTTGAGTTCTGTCTGCTTGTTTTTTGCCCATTTTGTGTTGTTGTGAGATTGTTCTTTGGCACACTTTGCTTACCACATGTTGATGGTTTGAGCCTTTTGCTTTGTAATAAAAAAAAATGAGTACAATGTGTGGTTCAAATTTGGATCCATATACCATATAATAGAGTGGAATATATATATATATATATTATTTGCTGAGCCATCCTAAAATCATTGTAATAGTAATATTTAGTAAACGACCCCCCGGCCCCACCAAAAAAAGAAAAAAAGAAAAGAAAAAAACACTGCCATTGAATTCCCGGCTCAGGTGGCGGCAACAATAGACATTAGTATGCAGTATGCTAATGAAAAGGAAACACAATATAGTCAATTGAAATAATTTTAAATAATCTTGAAATTCAAAGATTACATCCTGTCTTACGAATTAAAGTGACCCATTTGACTTTTAATTAATGTAAAAAGGCTCTTTAGTCAGAGGAAATTTCAACGTATTCTTCGGACAAAAAGGAAGATATAGGTAACTGATTGTCGATAAATCTCCAAGAGGATTGGTAAAAGGTTGACGCAATCTTAGGATGGGAATGGAAAAAGCTTTAATTTATTCTTTCTGCACTTGATAGTTTGGATTTAAGAACAAGAAAATAGATTTAGACGTAATCGATGCTGGAATCTAATACGATATTATTGGTATAATTAGTCTTGCTATATAATATCGTCCATTTTGATTGTCTTTCTTATACTTTTTGGTCCCCTAATATTTTGTATTCATGGGACTTATAACCGCTACTTTTTGTGTGTATTGGCTTAATTCATATTTTTGTGCAATAGCCTCTTAAGTATTCAAAATGGACAAATTATAATTAGAAAAAATCAAGTGTTCTATCACACTTATATATGTATCTATGAGAGTTCAACCTAAAACTCTTGGCATTAGAAATACAAATTAATGGAAGTATGTATACAATTGAAAAAAAAATCAATAATACTCCCTCCGTCCATTAAAAGTATATAACAATTGTTTTATTATGCATTCACAAAGAGTATGCATCTTTTGTTTTTGGAACATCCCTCCTTATAATTTATCCACAAAATATTTTTTATTTTAAAAAAAACTATCTATGACTCAATATCTTAATCCATTATCTGCCCTTGATATGATACCTTATTTTCTAACCAAATATCAAATCTAACATTTTATCAAAATTCGTGTCATCCTCAATATTACACACTTTTTATGGAGAGAGTAGATATATGTTATTTGTAATAGTTATAAATATATAACAAATTATAACTTGGGATCAGGTTCAAATAGATCTCTGTCCTCCCTTAGTATCATAGTAGACATCCACGTATTTTTGTGTATAAAGCAATGCATTATTATATGTATAATGCATGCATCTATTTAAAAATGCATTATATGCAAGATTATTAATGCATGTATGCAGTTTTGTGGTCACCAATGTGCAATTTTGTGTTTAACGTTACGCAATTGTTAGAATACTATGGTACTACCCAAGATTTGTGTACTATAATATGATTTCAACACTTATAACTTGAACATGTATAGTACGCACATATAAATGAGGCTAAATATCTCACTAAATCCAAATTACTTTTGCATGAGTTGTATTATTACGCCCAATTTCATTTTTTGGCTCGAAAAGTTGATGGACTCGTCAGATTGCCACAATGTATTTAACAATTTTGAAAAACTTACATGTTAAAACAAACATTGTTTGTGCATTAACAGAAACCATATCATCATAATAGATCTGTTTAGAAGTCAAAACTTGTATGAATTGTCGAACAAATCAATTATAACAATTAGAACTTATTCAGAAGTCAGAACTAGCGAATTTGTTTTGACAAACAACTTGCTATATAAGTTTTGAAAAATGTTAAAATACACTATGACTATCTACGTCCACTTTCTAGAGTCGAAAAATGAACAAGGACACCATTGAAACAAAATCGATGTTTCATGGACAAAGAAAATGTTTCTGATAATTCATAATATAATTGATAATGCGAAAAAAGATTGGAACTTAAAGTGATATTTATCCTATATAACAAATGCTTAGTTAAAATAATACACAGTTATTATAGATATTATTATAATATATTCATAGTTAGAGTGTGTTTAATATATAATCGTATCAATAATATATAATCGTACCAATAATTAATGTAGATAATATAATAGTATATTGATTAGTCGAAAGTTAAAAGAGATAATAATTTGGTAAAACAAATTAAGGGAAACGTTTTTGCATTCCAAGAGCATTTGTTGTTTCACCAAATGAAGAGATGGCCGTTATTTTGACTAAGCCCAGCAAGTAAACATGTCAGTAATAAC
The DNA here is from genome assembly GCA_034509125.1 of Monilaria moniliformis. Classification (NCBI taxonomy): domain Eukaryota; kingdom Viridiplantae; phylum Streptophyta; class Magnoliopsida; order Caryophyllales; family Aizoaceae; genus Monilaria; species Monilaria moniliformis. The sequence continues at coordinate 5,879 of JAYDZE010410242.1, read as the reverse complement.
ATAAAACCGGCCCACGACCTTAATTTTGTATTTGGATCAGTAATTAACTTCAGTTACTCGTAACCACACAAACACACATTATATACAATGAAAATAGACAAATAGATACCATTCTATAATAATGGAACTTTGCTATAATCTATTACCTTTTTCCCTCAAAAAGAAGAAGAAAGTAATCTATCTTCATAAACACTTGATATTATAAATCTTAGAATAAATTTTGCAACATTATTAAGTGTTCACGAAAAGTGTCCATGTTATTTATATATGATAGTATTTATAACATATATTTTATGATATTTAGTCTAATACTTTATTAAGTATTTGGTATGATTATGTCCTTTTACATTTAGGTTCTCAGTGCACGTTAAGTTTGTTGCAATATTAAACTCCGCTTCATTTTCCTTGTATATAAAAATATATTTGTAATCAATAAAAGAGGGAGAGAAATTAAAAAACAATCAAGGTGAAATTAATTAAAAATATATTTATTAAAGTTTTAATTTGTTTCCGATACCCAATATTTTGTTCCATTTTGGAGATATTGAACGTCATGATGCGTGCCCAACATCTACCAATCGATAAATTCATACTAATTGTCAACTCAACCTGATTGATTTGTCAATGGTGCACAATATATAGATTACTTATATATGTTAATTATAAATTAGGTTACCGCACTAATGGAGAGCAATTAGTAAGCCAACAAGTTGCATTAAATGACACAAATAATATCCAAATTTGTGGACTCCGTTCCTATTGGTTCCACTGTCAATAATGCTCTCAAATTATGCATGTGAAGACAATTTTACATGATTATGGTTTATCTATGTTTTTTATGCAAATATTAGTCGTGGTATTGCATTAACTTATTATTGATACACTAGTTAAACCTCACCGCACACACTACTATATCGATAAATCTATTACGTATATTATAAAGTGTACAACCGAGCGCTATATATATACTTGCATATGTTACGCACACAATTATTAATTAATTTAATAAAAGTATAATATAATAACAGTGTTATCACTGATCCTTTGACTTTGTGATTAAATATATCGGCTGGGAGTAATGGGATGATGATGTGCATATTTGTTCTTCCAGAAAAGGCTAATAATTTCCTTAACTCCATCATTTTTTGTGATCACATCTTGTAATAAAATGGGCACCCCACTAGAACTTGCCTAGTTTGGTGGAGACCCCATCAACGAATTAAATTTCATCATCACATTAATCTCCAACTATATATATGGCATGAATTAATTTCCATATATAATTTCCAACTTTAACAAACCGATCGATCGCAAAATCTAGCACTTAACGATCAAGAAATCCAGGGTGAGTTGAAAATCTAGATGTAGATTAGTTTAACTTCCTATATAGTTATGTTTAGTTATGCTAGTGTAGAATGAAACTCTTGATTTGAATTAATTATTTTATTTATGAATGGCAGGATATATATATGAAAAAGATGGGTGGTATGAAGTTGAGTGTATTGGTGATTGTGGTGGCATTGGTGATGAGCAGTTTCACGGCGGAGGGGAGGAGAGTGGCGGCGGGCGACAAGCAGCAGGCGGCGGGGCAGCAGAAGGTAGTAGTTGATGATGACGGAGTTGCAAGTAGTTTGTTGGATAACCACCACGCTTGCTCCATGGCCGACTTCAGCAAGGGTACCTGTGATCCCGCCTGATCACAAAATAGAGAGAGAGAGAGAGAGAGAGAGAGATGGAGAGAATCAGTGTGTATAGCAGTATCTGTGGAAATAATTAAGCTGCTTTTCAAATTAAGTAATAATTAAATAAAAGAAATAATTAAGCCGAGTTTGTTTAATTTCTAATTAGCTACGGCCTCCGGAGATGTTGTGTGTATGTATAAATTAATATAATATGCTGATATGACGTGGCAACCTATTGTGAAATTGTGTGCATGTCTTTTACACGTGTTAATTTGTTTTGAAGCAAACACGCGTGTTAAATTAAGTGGATATTTGGTATTAAGCTTTGATAAATAATTTGAATAGTATTATCAATAAGTATTAATGTGTTTGCATAAGTACCTGGGTAAGTGAGTTTTTAAGATTTTATTAATAATACATAGTTTTTTAAATATATATTTTTATGATAGAAAAAGTCAGGATCCTCTAATTTAAAAGTACTTCATAAGTTACTAAGATTATAAATGAGATTTTTCAAGTAATAATTAAAGTTTCGAACATCAAATTTATAATTTCAACACCAATTTTCATGAAACGCTGTAACATTTTAAGACCACGCTATACCAATTTAAACTTCCATTATTTCCAACTTCATTAAAAATTTAAGGGTCATGATTTAGGGGTATAATGTATTTATCATAATAGGGATTATTTCTAATTTTTAAATTCATAATATATTATGTATAGACTTTTTTACTCTTTATCTACTAAGATTATAATAAAATTTGATTCTTTAATTTAAAAAAATAAATAAAATCTATTTATCAATTTCACTTATATATCGAAAATTGTTGAAAATCGAAAAAATTAAACTTTTTAAAAGTATATATTGTGAAAATTACTGATTGGATGAAAATTAGCTAGTAATTTACATTGCAATTATCCTTTCTTTTAAAAGAAATTTCCAAACAAAATTTACCAACTTATTATTGGTCAAGCGCATCTTGCAAGCTTAAAAATCCTCCAAGGCAAAGTATGTGTTCCCCCCGTATTAGATGATCAATCTAATAATAGTTGGTGTGGTTGATAAGTTGGATCAGTCCAAGCAATTACTTCTTATAATAAGTTGTCACATAAAACTTGCTTAACGTAATTTGTATCTTCTACTATAGTTTGAACAATATTTGATCATGCGGACGAAACATACAATCACATGAAGCTATTTCTCCTACTTTTTTTCATTGTGCATGTAATTTGTATTAGTAGAATTAATTGACTATACTCCTGTTATCAATACAACAATTATATTTTCTTGCATTACACGATATTTAGTAACAAGTACTATAATTTTCGAATTTCAATTCATATAATATGTTTGTATATATATATATATAGGGAAAGGTATATAATTTTTTGCACAAGTTCAAATGCCGCTGACAGTCAACTAAAAAATATATATTCCTATATATAAAAAATTCGGAAACAAGAAAGTAAAACTTTTCATGTATAAAGGTACAAAATTTAATAATCAAAGCAAGCAGATACAAGAAACAAAATAAGTGTTTTTCCTCAAAATTAATGGTTTAATACCTATAGGAAGAGCTATATATTGCATTCAGATCGAAAGATGGCTTCTGATCAAACTGGCGCTTATAAAAATTGTCTTTTGATACTTGTAATTAATTTTCAAAATCAAGTTTGATCTGATCTATATTTTATTTTGTATCAGAAATAGGTTTTTATTTTTTATTTTCATAATAAATTAATTAGTCGTCGATTTATAATGGTAAAAATAATTGAACTTTTTTGTACTTGTCCTTGCATTTGTGGCTAATAAAAGAATAAGCCAATTTGTATGGAAGTAAAACAACATAACAGATTTCCTTTCTAGAAAAAATATTTGGATTTGTGTCATATATAATATATTCCACATATAATTTTAAAAATGGTGAAATACTATAATTAACAAGAATAAAATCTATCCACCGCCTGAAAAATCATAGAAAAAGTAAGTAGTGGATGGAGCAGATTGATTGATGCACAATAATTAATTAATAATGCCAATTTTATCATAATACAGAGCGGCAGTTATGGTAAATCAGCAAGTTGAATTAAATTAAATGATTGAAATGGTATCGATCAACATTTGTGGAGAGCTCTATTCCTAGCTAGAGAGGTTTCACCGTCAATAATGCTCCCAAAATTAATTATGCGCATATAGTGACGATTTGAATGCAATCTTTAGAAACAACAACAGCACTCATGTTGTTCTCGAAAAGAAAAGAGCAACTTGTCCAAGTATTTGATGAAATTTAATTTAGTAGCATAAATTATATATGAAGTGAACTATATATATATGTTTAGTGTGTGTGTCTGTTGTGGCTCCTAATCTACATGGGCGCAGGGTAGACAGAAAAGATGGGTAAAATGATGAGGATGGTTTTTAATAGTAATTAAGGTGGCAGCAATGATGAGCGGTTGCGGGGTGGCGGTGGCGGAGCAGCGGAGGGTGAAGAAATGGATAGTGGTTTGCAGGATAACCAACATGCTTACTCCACACCTGACTATCAACAGGCAAGGTGGTAGACCTCCCACCAAAACTGATTAATTATATTATTGCTCTCTGTCCAATATATATGTGTAAGTGTGTGTGGAATTAATAAGGTGCTCCGGAGATCCGTCTCTGTTGTATAATGCATGATGAGGAGCCATATATGACATATATGTAATAGGTAGATTCCAAGTAGTGAATATCATGGACTAATATAGCCTTGATGCTGCAATGAGAGGCTAAAAATCTAAGTAGTGATCATGCATGGATGTAATTAGACTCACTATAAAATAAAGGACAAAATGGGGAAAAATTATTCTTGATCGAACTGATGATACTAGATAAGCATCTTATACTTGGATTGGATTGCACTTGAAATAAAATAAAGCATAAGACTTGAAATCATCATAAGAAGTCTGATGAAATACCCAAAAAAACAAACGACAAAAACAAAAACTCTAAAATTAAATACATCTTGACTGAATTGGGTCAAGTTTTTCGGCCCATGCTACAATTAAGGTTTTTAAATTGAACTCATAATTTGAACTGGAATGGTTCTATTCGTAGCACCAATTTTACAGAATATATATATATATATAGCCCCTATTTGAAAAACTATATAAATAATAGTGAATTTACGCTATCAGCCTTCCTTGTACAAGTCACGAATCACCGTTGTCCTCCGCCGTATCAATAAAACACAATTGCGCACATCTTAACCATTAATGAACTTTTCAATATGGATCGCTTCGTTTGTGGATAATCTATTAACTATTGGCAGCAGAGAGCCCTACTGTACGTGCATCCGCCATTAATGACTAGCTACAACTATTTAAATGAGAGACTTGCCCATCACAATAACAACCCTGTCGATCAAGGGTTCGAGGGTCATTACTTTCAAATTCTTCTTTTAAGTCGGTGAAAATTTCATGGCCTTCAACTTAGGGGTGTTCACGGTTCCGGTTCTGAGGGGGTGGAATCGTAACCGAACCGTGAAGAAAAGGGGCGGTTTCGGTTTTGAACCGGAAACCGGCGGTTTTTCAGCCGGTTCTGGCACCAAAACGGTTCTGGCAGTTCTGGTTCTAGTTTGCCGGTTTTCCAGTTTCTTTTTTCTTTTTTAACGAATTCAACTTAGACAAATTTAAGTGTAACAGTAACATAAATTATATTATCATAAGTTACAAAAAAAAAACATTTGAAAATTACAATTATTTATTGATAATTCAAATGTATATTTTACATTTACAAATACAAAGAATTGTAAAGTTTAAGATTAAGTAATAAAATAAACAAACTACAATTATAAAATAAAATTTACATTACAGATTACAAATAATAAGTAGATCAATAATTAATAAATTACAGTAATGAATCATGATTAATATATATGAGAAATTATATAACAACACATCCAATTATCTAGAAATACTATGTCAAACCTATTCCAATGGGATATTTGGGGCATATGCTAACTTGCTGAGCTTGTTAATACTGCAATAATATTTAGAATGTGTTCTGATGCGTATTCTAGAGCAAATAAATCAATGCAAATTATCACTCTCAAGTATAAAAATAACCCTAAAAATACCTAAAACCCGCAAGAGAACGGTGTCTAAGTAGTATTTAGGGGTCGATCCCACAGGGAGTTTAATTGATTGCCTAACCTA
>JAYDZE010410131.1:0-16788 GCA_034509125.1 Monilaria moniliformis | reverse complement strand
ACAATCAGCGAGGTTGCTGCACAGCTTCATCTTTATCAGCGGCGGCGGCCGGGGAAGAGCTAGTGGGATTAGATTGTGAGGAAGGGAGTGGATTGGAGCCTTTGATGATCCAACCTAGGGCGAAAAACGAGACGCCGGCGAGAATAGCGGTTCCCCAGGCCTGAGAGTACCACCTGCTGTACTGCCTAATAGCAAAGCGCCATTGGTCTCTGAGCGTGGCGGGGTCCGGGATCCCCCTCTCCCGGGGATTGGGATAGTTGGAGCCTCCGCCGCCGTTGCTGCTGATTTTAGGCGGCTCAGCCGAGGGTTTCTGATTGCGGTTAGATTCGGGGATTTGGGGGTCGCTCATGCTTTCGACTTTCGACCAACTAATAAATATTTCCGATTCTGAAACGAATAACGATGGTAAATATTACTCGACGCCGACTCCCCTTCGCCAAAAAATATTTTTTAATTTAAATATATCACGTGACAATATAAGTTGATATTTAATTAATTCCATTCTCTTTAATATAACAAATATTTATTTCAATCCAACCATCTCTATTTTCCATTGTTATCAGTGACCACTCAAATCATTCAACCACAATATTAGATATAATTATTTTCTATTCATTTAATTATAATAATATTAAATATAAATTAGAATAATTGAAAAAATTGTAAATTCTGAAAATAAAAAAGAGAAGGGAATAATAGATGTTATATCTGATATGTAAAGAATAGATAAAAGAATTTGAAGGTGTGTTGAAATATAGACTTTGAAGGTCATATTCTTCCATTTCTTTCTTTTTATTATTTGTAAAACTGATGTAGCGGTTAATCTTTTTTTTTTATTTTTACAATTATCTTTTCACATAAAGCTCAAAAACTTTTGTGAATAGTTGTTAAAAAACTTCCCTCCATCCATTGGATCGAAGTTGGAGGAATTCTAGTCATCTAATATACATAGTGAATCGGGGTTGGAGGGATTTTAGTCATCTAATATACATGGTGAATAGATTGTATGAGTTAGTAACTATTTTTTTTTTTCCTTTTTAGAAGAAAACTGTTGTGCTTAATTATTGTTGTACAAATTAATATTTGTTGTATTTAGCAAATCAGCTACCCAATTTTGGTCAAAATACTAAATAATCACAAATTGTCGTGTAGAATTGTAGCTTTCATTGATCTGATCTTATGGGTGTTGTTTGATTGGATGGATCCAACCTTATTCTTAATCGTAGAACAGTGCCATATAAAATTAGTATTGACTTATGAATCTTGACATTCTCTCATAACAAGTTAATCTCGGATAATATAAGGTCAATTCAATCTCAGGTAATCTAAGTCAATTTAATATCGAGTAATCGAACACCCCTAAAATAACATATAATAACAGAAATTAACACTAAAGAATATTAGTAATAAAGTGTAGCACCGGATTTATAGTGTTCTTTGCAGATGATGTGAGTGAATGTCATGTGTGGATACATCAAGAAAATGGGGAGACATCGTCAACAGAAAGGAAACAGCAGAATACATAGTGCTTGAATCAAAGTTGAAAACCGTATCATATACCAAAGTAGTAGTTTTGAATCATATCATTTACCGACACAGCAGCATGTCAATATTATTTGCGTCCTTCCACCTTCTTTTGTTCTTTGGCTGCACAAACGAACCATTATCAGCTACAGGTCAAACTAGGAGGAAAGCAAACAGAAGTAGGAATAACGAGTTACCAGCTTTCTCCTCTTCGCGTTTCTTAGCAGCTTCTGCTCTTTGCTGTCGTATAAGAGCCAAACGTTCTGTATGTTCGGGAAAGAACAAGATATCAACACCAAATTAATTGAGTCGAGCTCAACTAAGCTTGATACACTTACAAGCCTCAAGATATTCATAAATTTGTGATTAGTTTGACTATTTACACATAACAAACATAGATTGTGTAATTTAGGTTATCCGCAGTCAATAAGAAATCATGTTAAGAGTCTAGTGGAGCTCCAACTTGCCACTACTTGGCTCGATTGCACTCCTATAAGAAGGTGTAACAGCAAGCAATGAATAAAACATATTCTTGACGAGATTTAAACATTACCTAAATCCTTCTTTGCTTGGTCGGTCTTCCCTTGTTCTTGCAGCCTCATATATCTTTCGTGAGCTTTCTGTTTCTCAATCTCCTCCCTAAAACAATAGAAAAAGAACAAATCTTCATTGATGTAAAGAGAGCCACAATGTTAACTATTTGGTAAGCACCGAATTAGTAGTAGCAAGGCCACAAAGGAATAAACTTTAGTGTGATATACTTCTATTTGTCCAATCATCAGAATGTTAACCCATAGGTAGCTCAAAGTGGCACTCGAGCAACATAACTTCTAATTGTATAAATACTTGTGCGTGTAAGTCAATAAAGAACATAGTACCAAGTAACTAGCATACAAAATGCCAAACAGAGCTTCACATGGTTTTCTTTAGTTGTTTTATATATATATATAGGGAGAGGTTCAAATATGAACCTTGTCTAAAGTTGAGAAACCTGAGAACCAATTATATCCATTTATTTGTGCATATTAACGTACAAGATTAATCCATTATTTATGTATAGCATTTTCGTAGATTTGGTAATTAAAGCTAGGATGTAATTTTATCGTTACATAATCAACGGGTTGCTATAATTATGGGATCCACTATCCCTATTTATGAGTTTTTTTTTTTTAAATCTTACAAACACTTCATCCAAAACTTAATTAATTATATATAATTCATTTCGAATAAATATCCACACATGATTTCTGTACTATTTAAACAAATAAACCTCTATTATTTATTTTCTTCATCTTTTCAGTTATCCTTTTATTAATAATGCTACAAAGTATTTTACTCCTTTTTATAATAATGATACAATATTTATACATAATGCAGTTCATATAAGACCAAAGTGCAAGTATTATCATTATGAAATGCAGTTCATACAAAGACCAAAAATGCAAGTATTACTACCATGAAATGCAGGTCAGACAAGATCAAAATGCAAGTATTGTCACTACGAAATGCAATTCACACAACATCAAAATGCAAGTATCATCACTACAAAATGCAGTTCACAAAAGACCAAAATACAAGTATTACCACTACGAAATGCAGTTCATACAAGACCAAATATTTTACTCTTGACCCAATAAATCTCCCAGGGAAAGAAAAAAAAAACACAGCTATGGAACATTTTTCATTTTTTTTGCAAATTAAAGGATTTATGATTTGAAATAGCATAGAGATGATATTGCATTCCTACAATATTTCTCAGATTTGTTTTTTCCAAATCGTTGATTTCAGGGCGTTGGTTTCTACTTAATATTGAAATAGCATAGAGATGATATTGTATTCCAGGCCATTGGTTTCTACTCAATCTAGGGTATATATCAGTTCTTATGTTCTCATCTTAAAGGTGGTTTGCAGTATAATCACTCCCTATATATATATAGTACTACTCACAAACAAAATGCCAAAATGACGATGGAACTGATCGGAGAAAGACTTTGAAGTCATCAGTAAGAAATAGAATTCAAGAAACTAACAGCAGTAAGCACGCACTAACCTTTCACGCCTTGAAAGCTCTGATGTTTTCTCCAACTGCGCAAGTGCAAAGCAAAACCAATTTAGCAGTTGTTGGGGATGTAATAATACCCAAATAGAAAAAAATAAAAAGAGAAATAGATTTCAAGAGTACATCCCAGAAAAATAGCTTTCCTGAGTAACTTACATCAGCATCACGTGCTTTCAAGTTCTTTGGCTTCACCAGGTTGGGATTTTCAATCTGAATGACCCCCTCGGCACCTTTCGCTTTCTGTTAGCAGCATTTAGCAGAGACGAGGCGAGCATCTTTTACTTGTTAACTCATTCATGAAATCGATAAGGTTAATTTGCAGGAAAGGAGAGGCAATTAATACTCACTTCAGGTTCACCCTCAGATTCCTCTTCTGACTCTACATCAGATGTCTCATCTTCTACAACATCAGCTACTTCCTGGTAACGAAGAAACACTTATTGTAGAATGAGAAAATATAGTAGCTCTTACTATAATGGCAAGTGTATAATGAAGTAGGAACTAGATTCCAAGTTACAACATAGTGGCCACCAGTCAGTTCAAAACATATTACGAAATAAATAATTTAGTAATGCAACAAACTAGAGCCCTACCAGCTCCACTTCATATTGATATTACCTAGGCTAGAATACATCAACAGAAAAATCTATAAATAGATTGGTTAATTCATAAGGATCCATGATCCAATTCACAACAATGCAACAACTATCTGTTCACAAAAAAAAAATCCAAATAATTTATTAAAACCAATTAGAGCCACCTTATCAGCTCCATTACAACATTATGCAGATATATTAATCGGAAACTCTACAAATATTTTGACTAACTAGAATGCAACTCATTGAACTGATCCCAATTATAAAAACCATTCTTTTCTAATAAATTTCATCATACAACTCCAAATCTGCAATATTGCACATTTGCAGGAGTGAAGCTCAGGTACTAACAAACTTGTGGGAAAATCATAGGATATAGTACCTTTCTGAAAGTGCGAGGACGAGCAGAGCTACCAGCAACTACACAATTGAAAAGAGTCAGAATAAAGAAGTGGTGAGATTTTCATAGATCAGCAAAACACGGAAATACAGTAATTTCCGAAACAGAAAAAAAAATCAAAGAAATATCTCTCTCTCTCTCTCTCATGTGTGTGTGTGTGTTCCTGCAACTTTCATTGACTGAACCAGACAATCACAATCAAAACTAGAGGTGCTTGAGGGCCAATTTTCAAACCTTGCAAAATAACTTTTAATCATTACTAAGTACATTTAGTGCAGTGGGGGTCAAATAGAGGTGGAAAAATGAAGTTAATGAGTCAAATAGTTTCTCCAAGAATAATGCATCTATATGATTTGGTTTACAAGAGCACTTAGGGGAAACAGAAAAAGTATACTATGAGAATCCTTATGTTGTCCAAGTAATATGTTCAAGAAACCAGCACCAGTACGCTCTAGCAAAACAAAAAAGGTAAACAAGTAGACACCTTGGATATTCCCCTAGGGGATTGCCTAGTGGTAAAATGGGTATTCCTAAGGGCAAGTGTTTCAAGTTCGATAATGCCTCCAATAGGTCTTGAGCTTGTCACACCTGGTTTTCCAAGTGTGGTTTACCCATCAGGCTATTGCACAGGAACATGGCAAAATTTGAAGACTAGTGTGGGTTTACCCAGTGTGCACCGAAGGTAGTGGCTGAGAGTTCCCATGAGCACACACACACACACACAAAAGACACCTTGGGTCCAGACTTTCTTTCTAATTCAGCACCAGTTGGAAGTTTGCTGCATTGGCTAATTCCAAGTGAAGTGGGCAGTGTTCTACTGCTGCAAACCCTTCTCATTTTCTTTTTGGTTTGTTAACTTCTATATTGCTACGGAATTTTTCAGTAGCGTTTAGATATATATGCTACAATGAGATGGAAACTCAGTTTGCTCAATTTTTAACCATATTTCCTCTGTATCCCTGCCTTTTTTTCTCTGCTACTTATCCATCAAATTTCCGCACCAGTATTTGTTATTAAAGAGAGCATGTCTTCAAATTAAAGATTGCATCTCCGAAGTATCAGTCGTGCAATAAAAGACTATGATTTATAATTCAAGACTTGAAATCGTATTCGAATCATCCTAGCATCTCACCAAATCAACTAAAAAAAAAGTCCAGGAACAGGAAATCCATTGGCAATTCACAGACAAAATAGCCAAAGAAACATGGATCATAATCTTATATGCATCGCACTAGAAAGCTTACTCATCTCTTCGGGGGTGGAAAAGTGGCGTCGGCCAGTCGGCTTGCCCTTGAACTTCCCTCTACCCATGTCTCTGTCTCTCTCTCTCTCTCTCTCTCCGCTTATAATTTTTTAAGAGGAAGAATGAGCGACTCTAGAATCGGAGATAGAAGCAGATTCGATAAATTTGATTTTTGAGGGACTCCTTGGTTGAATCGGATTCTGGCCCTTTTTCATAAACCCTAGTTAGGGAAAGTGAGAATCTAATATGGGGGCGCCTGAGAGTACTTTGCGAAGAAAGAAAAACGTTGTTTAGTTTGTCCGGTTCGAACCTAATTTAGTAAAAGCGCTGATGAAATATAAAATAAAATATACTAAATTACAAACGTCCCTGCTTGTTTATGATGAAAATTTTAAATACTTACTCATGTGTGATGTAATAATTTTAAATTGAGCTCTGACTTATATATAATTTATAAATTAATAATGCCAATAATAATTTTTAAAATGTTAGAATAAAAATAAATATATAACATAATAAATAATATTAATATATACTTCCTCTGTCAGCCATTAAAAGTCTCATTTTGCCATTTTGATACGTCCGTCATTACATGTCCCATTTGATTTTACAATTTTTGATAAATAGGTCTCACAATCCACTAACTCATTCTACTCACATTCAATTATAAAACTAATATATAAAAGTGAGATCCACATTCCACCAACTTTTTTCACTCATATTATCTTACATTTCTTAACATCTATACCTTTTTCAAATGGATCACCTATTGGCGGACGGAGGGAGTACTAAATATGAACAGTGCCCATGGAATAAATTGAAAACCATACAAAATAATTAATACATAATACGTCAAATTATATTAATATAATGAAACCAAAGTTGGGATAAAGCCTCAATTTTTTATTTAGACTAACCTCCATAAAATTACTACATTGCACATTGTTTTGGTAGTACAACAGTAAATTGGTAATGTTATTCGAGCATTTTCAAGTGATTAGATCTTAGTGCAAATGAAATATAAATATTCAAATACTAAATAACTTGAAATACGATAAATTCAGTGGCGGTCGGTTGAAGCAGGGTTTCCTTAAAAACAAGTGTATCTTGATAGTTTTTCAGAAACAGAGCGAAACATATTCTCTCTCTCTCTCTAGCGCGAGGACACACTCGCGCATAGTGATTTATAGGCATCCACGCAATGCTTAAATTGTTCTTGAGCAGCTGCCTGTGAAATCAAGAATCTGTTCAATCACCACACAGAATAGCACAAAGCACAATCAATGGAAATGGGAGATGAACTATTAGTTACTCGTGAAGAAGGTCGATGCCTATCAGGATGCCACTTTAAAGCAGATGACCGAAAGCTGCATAACAGACAACTCTCATAATTTCAAACCAACACATCATACTTGAGAAATGTGACACAATTGAAGTGCTTACGCAGTCTTGACATCTTCGATTTTCAGAGGACCAGTTTCCGGCAAACCAAGGATTTTCCGATCAGCATATGTCATGCTTTTAGCGCCCTGTTCGTTGAATCTACTGTTACTCCGGTCAGAATTTTCCGTCCACTCGGATCTCTGCTCCCAGCGTCTGAAGTTCCAATTGGAGCCATCTCTTCCAAAAGCAGCAAAAAATGCTTTTGCTGGGTCGTCGTCACAATCATCTGAAGGATTTTCTCTCTGATGCTTCCCTATATATAGGTACAAGTTAATGAAATTTATGAGAAAAGAATTAGAGAAGATGGCGGGATAAAACTTCTTAACATGAACTCAAATTGTCTACTCAATAATCTATAGATACATCTTGAAAGAAAATTCTAATGAATCAGTTGCACTACAATAAAATCATTAAATCAATAAGGCAAAATATTAAACCTCTCATATTTTAGTACATTCTTTATTTAAGAACACTATTATTGTGTACACAACCATGTAGAACTATTCTTTCTTACAATCTTCAAGAATCATTTTCTGGACTTCCAATGGTGAACCGTTGAAATATCCTGAATCGTCTCATCATCATAAAAACTTCTATGATTATCTTTGTGAGTTTAACATATTGGAGTTCAAGAAAACTATGTTAGGGTGAAGATCACACTTCAGCAGCACAGGACATACTTTTAACATGTTAGAACTCATGCTCCATCAAAGCGAGATATACCCATACCAACATGTTGAAGTGCTCAACATAATTTATCTCTTTTGACACAGGCAACAAACCTTAAGAAGTTCCATAGTTTGTGCAATTTTTATAAACAATCAGACTAAGGATATAATATAAAACGGTGATAACAGGCAAGGAGATCCGTCAAGCAGTGAAACATGCAAAAAAATTATAAACGGCCCACTAATCCAAGAAGAACTGCAGAGGTGAAACTTACGTTTCAACTTTCTTTGAGTAGCTCTCTTAGAATGATGAGCGGCCTTTATTCGAGATTTCTTGTTTAACCGATCTGCATAGTCTCCCGCTACCTTTGAAAATGAGAGAATGAAAAAAGGAACACACAGCATTAATTAGTAACCTAATATGGGGAAAGGGGAGGGCAATACATAAAATATCAACAAAAGAGGTTGATAACGAAACTAAACAACAACTGACTTTAAATAGTACAATTAAAATAAGGTGGAATCTGGAGAGCCTCTCAACTGCACATACATAATACTCAGGCAGATATTACACACTAAAACATGGATTTATCATTCATATACATATGGCACCAGAAACTGTAATTCTATATGAGGCCAGCCATGTATCCAAGTATATGCGAATGAAAAATGCAGACCTCATGTCTTGATGTTGAGCACCCCCCATTGTAGAGAATACTTTTAAGAGCTTTCTTTGTCGTGTCGGGCCGCTTCTGCCGTACTGTATATCTTATATAAGTCTGAAAAGAAAGTGCAGCAAAGTATATCTTAATGCATGAAAAAAACACTTGTTAGCTGATAAAAGGCATCCATCAGTCACAATCTAAACGAAGGAACGAGACTCCCCCTGACATTGACAGGATGAGTTTGAGTTAGATATGATGCTGAGGTTAGGACTGTAGAGAAACCTCCAGTATCCAGCAAGTGTCAGCAATTATAAAGGAGGTTGGAAAAGATGGAATGCAATTTAATTAAGATTTACCACAAGTGTTAGGACAAACATTAAAACTGCCCATCTCAAAATGTGTCATTATCTTTAAAACTCCCGCACCCCGCGCATGCATTACAAAGATATCAAGCTACGCCTAATGGTTCGTAAGATGAAACTTTGTGAGCTATTGACAGAGAGAACTTAGAACTAAAACAATTACCAAATCAATTTACATTCATGCATGTGGCAAAGATTATGAAGTATTAAATTGTTAGAAAGACTAGACCTTCCACAATCCACCAAGGATGCTCTATTGGATAAATATAGAAGAAAAAAGTTGCCAAACTGAAATTCTTCTTAGAAATATATATTTGAACTTGTGGAGCAAGATGAGCATATCAAGAGTCTTTTTTACTTGAATATATTTACAAACACACACATAAGAGAGATGGGATTGAGTAAGGAAAATTGATAATTAATTTCAGTAGTATAACAAAAAACTTCAAGACAAGGGTGGTTATAGTCACATCATGGTCATTAGAAAGTATAAAAATCAGACATGCTAACAAAGAATACAGAGCGGTGTGGGCGGATTTATGTAGATGGCCTTATATAGCATTGCAAAATGTCTTGACTGAATGCAATATCTAATGCAATAATCTTTAACAAGAAGTGGGATATAACTTCTCTACCTTCGATTGTTCTTCATCTCTTGTTACACCCTGCACCACATTCTAATTATCAAAACACTGCATTTCAGTATATAAATCTATGACATCTAGAACCAGCAAATAATCACATAAATGAGTAGGAAAGAAAATTGCATGTGAAGGATGATAATTGACAAAACATGGATAAAATATTGTCCATAAACATGAAGAAGTTTTAGGGCTAAGAAGTTGGACTTATTAAGGACGATCAGACATGAAAATATGATGGAGACATAAGAGCTCCAAAATTACCATAGGAATACCAAAACAAAAATTGCCATCAGTAAATTAACAAGCAGAGAAATATTAAACAATGAAGAAAATGTAACAACTAACAACACGGCTGTTTCACGTTTGTCTCTTCTTACATTCAAATGAATGAATCAACTTAAGAAAAAGACCCTCCCAACAGTAAACCAGAAGTTGAGATTCAAACTTTGAACAATAGCTAGTTAAAAGAGCATCAGGACACACACACCTCCAAGCTTAAGTGTAAAACGTAAATCTGTGTAACGCTCGGCTGCCCGGAAAACTAATTTATTCAAACATAATTAAGCCCCAAATCTACCCAGAGCATCCAACAGAAGCAATAAATTCAGAGAAAAGGACTAAAAAAAGTAAGCACATGCAAACGCATACAGATGTTAAGACATAAACAAACAAACTTAACTAAAACAAAATCCCAGAAGTTGAAATCAATAATCTTACAGTGGAATGCAATAGAGCCAAATGTGTTGCTGCCGCTGCTAGTCTCGTCGATTGAGTGAAGGTATTCTTGGGGATCAATAGGCTTCGCCCTCTCTGTAAAATTTGCATGATAAAATCTTATGAATGCTGATTAAAGAACAAATTGGCAACACGAATTCGATGAACGTGCGGGGTTCCGCGATTGAAACTGAAAGCTAGGTCCAAAATACCGAGGCGGTTTGATTTCCATTGGGTTGCTTCGGCTATTCGAGTCAATCTCATAGTCTCTTTTTTCTTTATTTTCTAGTAGAAAAATTAAAAATATTAAGAGATAATTTATACAATTTATATTTATCAATTGTAAAATTTTCATCTGGAATTTTGCATTCTTAGAAGGTTTTAAATACTATTTTAAATTATTGTATTTTAATTTAATTATTGAACACGATCCATGGTATCGAATTAAATTTTATAACTATTTTTATTTTTATAATTAATTAATATTAAAATAGTGGTACATGATTACATCACAAGTTGTGGGCCAGAGTTATTGTAAAATCATGAGTTATTGGTGCAGAAGAAGAAGCAGATTCCCTTGGCATGATTCGTTCCCATTTCACTCCTATCTCCTGATCGCCAGCATGCGTCACCACCACCATCAAAGCACCCCGCCGAAGGGTGCTTTAGGATCAACTGCTGCTGCACCCATCCATCAACCACCACACCCCTACTCATGCACCTCTCTAAACCAAGAACCACTTCTTGAAACTGATCCTTTCTTAGTCTAGCTTCGCTGCCGAATGTACAATACACAATGGTTTTGGCATCGAACTGATCCAACCATTTCCTCCATTTCATATCTAGTGTTGAAGTCGGAGCCTTCGGCACGACGAAACCAGCTAGCAAAACCGGCTTCCTGAATCTCTTCTCAGGAAAATCACAATACCGCCCCTCGATCTCCCTGCACGATTTGAATCCCAACCCATCACACTCATCCAAACACGCCAGCATCCTCTGCATGAACTTGGTGGCGCCGTCTGATTCCCTGCTGTTGTTATTCACTTCAAGAAGGGTGCGCGACGTGCTCGTGGAGCTTGATTGCTGAGGATGGGAAGCGAGCCAGAGGCTCCAAGAAGGCGTCGGCGGAGGGCTCATCACGGATCATGTAAGCTACCGCTGCGGGGCTGATGGTGCAGTAGTGGATGGACTTCACTTTGAAGCGCCGAGCCAAGGCGGGCAGCCACGGCGCAAGTTTGTAGAGATGAAAAGGGACGTCTGCAGTCATCTGAGCTCCGTGAGGCAGGCCTTGAAGTTGGGGGATGGTGAGAGGAACGAAGGTTATTTGATGAGGGTGAAGATTGAATTGTTCCAACTTGGGCTGCGTTTTGGGAGGGAGGAGGAAGAAGATTGTGTGGCCTCTCTCTGCTAATTTGTTGGACATGTGAAGGAATGAGGTCAGATGCCCCATCGCCAACCATGGATACATGATGATTTTCAAGTTGTTGTTATCTTCTATTCTCTGTAATCAAATAGAAATTTTCTAAAATCAAAAGTCTAACAAGATTGTAAATCATGCAAGAATTGAACTAAGAAATGGTGAAATGTGATGATCGAAGAGGGGACACTTCCTGCTTCAGGAGCTCAATCTGTGCAATGAATTGTGAGCATATAATCATGAAAATAATTTGAAATCACTATATAAGTTTGAATTGGTAAACATTCATGACAAGATGGTAAAAGAAACATTTGGTGTATTACGTTTGTCCCATATTCATGTTCAAAAATTAGTTAGTTTCACTAGATTTTACGACATAAATTGTACTCGTGTCTGCTTGCCTAACCAAAAAAGGGAAAAGGTAACCATCAGGTATTTGTAATTTCAGTGGGAAGTAGAAAACAGTCAATCTCATTAATCTTATTTGAATACAATCAATGGAAATAATGCAAATAAGATTGGCATCGTTTATGAACTTTGACCAGGGCAAGAACATATTCTACAAAATTTGAGATTAGTTCAATATCAAACTAAGGAAGTTCAACCGTCAATGTTTCCACTAATATCAACAGCCCTAACCAATGCAAAATTGGATTTATGATTTAATGATATCAATAGCTCCAACACGGCCATGCAACTCGGATTGCGAATCTTGAGACCAGGTTCTAACAATCCTGCAAGAAAGTCACGTTAACTTAATCAATCAACCACATGGTACAAATATGTACGACGTAGTAGGTGAGAATGGAGATATGGATTATACCAGGAGCGAGTTTTTTTCCACCATACAACTCTTTGGCCAATGGATTTGCAGCCCAATTATTAACAGCAACTCGATTGGTGGGTTGGAACCCTATGATTTTCCCATCAGTCGACACCATTACCTGATTGATGTAGTTCAATGGAGAGAAAATCAGATTATTAGTTGACATTACAATGCATCAACGTTGGTAATTAATTACCAACTCACAGTAAGGCTGTTTTTAATTTAATAATCCGAAATGCATAGTAGCAAATATATTGGTGGTTGGTTGGGCTTGGGCTGATATGGATTTCAAATCCATCACTCTCATTTGAAATAATTTTAGGGTGATTTATGGGGATTTTGAGTCCACGCTATTTTGGAGAGTGTTCACATTCATTACTAATACATTCGTTATCCAAATACAAGCTAAAGGACATTACAGTACTCCTTAAGCCACCCCTATTTTTCGACAATGTTCAGCAAAAATCAATCTTTCCAAAGTTGCTTCTCCAGCATCATGGTAACAAAGAACCAAAAACAAGTAATTAGGAAAAGTACCTGATAACTTGCAATTTCTTCTAGTCTTTTCATCTCTTCTTCACTAGCTTGTAATGGCACAGATGACATGTCCGACATACTGAAATTGGTATAATCCCCTTCACTCATGAATTTAGGCAGTTCCCCGATAAATGCACATGCACCGGATGGCGTCCTTATTTCTCCAGGCCAACCGAAAGAATCCTTGATTCTTCTAATAATTGAGACACAGCATGTTTCCAACTAAATGTAAAGCAAAGTCAGATAGGACCAAGAAAAAATATGGGTCGGAATACCACAAAGTGAGTCCTACACAACCCTACTACAGCAACAGCAGTAATATACTTGACAATACCAGATAATATTATATCATAGGATTGAACATGATAATCAACTTGACACCTCAAAAACTAGACACATGGTTTGTTATCATCCACGCATGAACATAAGGTAGTGAATTATAATTCAGATAAAGAGGGCAGATTTATCCAAGAAGAACAGACGTAAACATAAAAAATTCACATTTGATTACATGCATTTGGAAATAGTAATACCATCTTCAAGAATATACCCATATATCCCAAAGTGACCAACAAAAGTCATGGTAATAGTATCCCTATCTTCACTAGGTTCAACTGAGGCAATAGCCAAATAAACATCAGAATAAAAGCAAACCATAGAGATTATACTTCTATGTTCTGTAGCTTCTACCACAGAAAACATTTAAATAACCTCATTTCTAGCATACCTCAGAGGGCCCTAGAGAATGGTCTGGAACACGAACAATGTCAGATAATGGGGCTTGAGAATTTTGTTGAATAAACCTCTTTCTGATAGGCAGCAGCTTAGGTAGACAAAGTTTTCCCAGAACACTGATGGTTACCAAAAAAATCCCACTCACAAGGACAGTTGACAATGTCTTCAACAGGGAACTGCCCTGAAAACAAAAACAACATATACCGGTATAAATCAGCAAGCTATGGTAGATAATGAACAACAGCGGGAGAAAGTATGCATCCGTGTATGTGCATACAGTAGTGTGGTGCAAGTGTTTGTTCCTAAAGATACTGTTAGAAGGAGAACAGATATCTAGGTGTTCTGTCTGTTGTAACAGAAGGAACTCGCAAAACAATGAGGAACCTTATTGAGATCCAGTTTGGATGATTTTGCAACTGTATAACATGGAAGCCTCTTTCCTGGCAGAGTGAAAGTGTCCTCATAGTACATATCTAGAATCTCAACCAAGCTAACCTGCAAACAATTGCAATCATATCGTGTGAGACAAGAGTCCCTCCAGATTTAACTCAAAACAACATCTAGTGAAAATAACAAATAGTTCCATATTTAGAAAGTATCTTGTAATCTGTAGCATGAACTACTCCTGGAAAGAATGAATCTGTTCAAGTCTCTTTAACAACACTTTATATCTCATTCATAGTAAATAAAAGAAATAGACAGACAGAGGGAAATGGGAAAATACTTCCACATACCAGACCACGGCCAAAGTGTATTCACCAGAGTGTAGCAAAAGCAAATTGAGTTGGAACATTTACACCAAAGAAACACATGCTAACAAAGAAAACTTAGTGACATACAACAAACAAAAAGAGTGACTCAAATGATTCTAAACAAAGTTCACATTATTTTCATACTGAATGGATTAATGCACATAAGAGAGATTACATTAACTTAGCAAGATAAGCTAAAAAGGATCATTTACCCTTTTGTTTATGAGTATATCAAAAGATGCACACAATATCCATGAAAACATATAAGATTGAACAGGACATTTGAAAAAAATATTATCAGAAGCAGCAATCATATACATAAATATGCGACAGGATACAGCAAAGAAACTAATTACCATTTGGGCATGAGTGAGAACAACTCCCAGTCTATTTTCCTCCAAGGTCTTCCACCCTTCAAATTTCACGTTGTCAAGTCCATTGGAATCAACTTCAAACATGTATGACGGCACATACTCACTTATCCAAGCACAAAATTCAGGACCACCAATCTTTTCCAGTTCCAAAAATGCAGACGATGTCAACCAACTTTTCTTCAATTGTGAGCCCTTAAGGTTATATTTTCCTCTTTCAGAGTTGAACTTCTTGTGCAGTGTCTTGGCATTAGCAAGTACCTCATTTTCGACCAAGTTATACAGAACAACGGAAGAACTCTTCGATGTAATATGTTGACGCTTCTTTAACCAACTTGATAATGACTTGGGCTCTCTGTTAGCAGAACTAGTGAGAAAATGTTTTTCAGTGTTTTCAAGGGTAGCAGCACAGACAACCTCTCCAATTTCAGAAATTACATGTCCATCTGATGAGCTGAGGGCTAACAATACAGGTACCTGCCCATAGGAAATGGAATAAAATAACTTGTCACCTGCAGAACAGAAACATTAAATAGGATATTACAACCGAGAAACAAAAAGCCTCAATGCAACATGCTGCTAAAGATAACTTTTATACGTAAATGTACCTCTCTTGGATTTTCAAGATCAGACATATCCCTTTCAGTTCCTGGTTCAAAAAGTGCCAGCTCGAGACTCCAAAGCTGCTCCAAAACTGCTTGTCTAAAGGTCATCGACAGTATATTCTTCGGTGTGATACCTTGAAACATATCCTTTGCCATCGATTTCCTGAGCTTTATAGCTTGTTCTTTAACTTTGAATGTGGGCAAAAACTGAGAAGGCGAGATAAAATAAATCTACTAAAAAGAACACGAGGTGGAGGAACAAATTTATTACAATACGAATATACTTTTAGCTAATGACATTTGTACAAGTAAGAATATAAACTGTCGAAGAGAGACAAGCATAAACAATGGACGACAAGCAGAAAAATAGAACGCGTTGAAATTCGAAATTCCAAAACCTAAACTAAAAATGTAATTCATATAAAAACTAATTACATATACACATGATTAAAACCTAGGCACTCACCAATCGAGTAGAAACGGTGCTACGGTCGTCGGCGGGGCCAGGATATATGGTCTCGACAACCATGGCGGCCATGCCGGCAGAAATATGTTCATCGGCGGTACTTCCACCATCAGCAGCGGCGGCAGTAATTGCTTGCCTAGAATCGACGGCGCCGACGAGGGTCAGCCGCGCCAGGTCGTTTTCGTAAGTCCTAACGACTGGAAGAAATTTATCAGTATCGCCGAAACCGGCTATTGCATCGAGAAAGGCCTCCTCGGAAGTGAACGGCAGCGACGGTCGGTTGTTAGGGGAAGAAGCAGCGGAGAGGACAGAGCTGAGAAATTTAGGAGGACAAAAGAGTAGTTTGGGAGATGGCCTAAAGGAAAAAGAGGAGGTGGGGGAAAGAGGGATGAGGAGAGAGAGGGCGGGAGCAAACGCCATGGAGGAAATGGTTGTTAGGGTTTATGGTTAAGGTTAACATGGAAGTTGCAGGGGATAGTCTAGAATATCGCGTGCGTAAATAGCGATTTATCAATCTGGCATCTCAAATTCGGAATATTACTGCTGCCGATGATATTTATTTTTATGTTCTAAGTGAAAAAATATAAATAAAATTATATAAATGTTAAAATACAATTAGATATATATTTAAATAAAATAATAAAAAAATTAATTAGTTACTTTATACATAAATCAGATAGCCTCTTAATTTTACAATTTACTAGAAGGTATGAATTATTTTATTAATTTGAGTTTGTACTTTATTACTTTTTGATAGAAGT